>JACXGM010036632.1:0-11332 GCA_016801145.1 Umbra pygmaea
ATAAAACCCCAGAGGACACACAAAGGCAGTCTTCAGTTTGTCACTTTCCTCCATCTCTATCTGGTAGTAACCAGATTTCAAATCCATCACTGAGAACCATTTGGATCCAGCAAGAGCTGAGAAGGACTCCTCAACATTGGGAAGTGCGTAGGCATCTCGTATTGTCAGAGCGTTTAGCTTTCGATAGTCGATGCAAAGTTGAACGTCTCCATTCTTCTTCCGTACCACAACGATTGGTGAAGAGTAGGGTGACTCTGACTCACAAATCACTCCTGCATTAAGGAGTGTTTGCAGGTGTTTCCTTACAGCTTCATAGTCGTTAGGATGTATTGGTCTGGACTTTTGTCTAAAAGGGGTTTTGTCTTTCAGGTTTATGTGATGTTTAACTTTGGATGCCTGCCCAAAATCCAAGTCATGCTGGGCAAAAACATCAGCATAACTATTTAAACTGTGTGTTATCTTTTCTTTCCACTCTTGAGGGAGAGGGGAATCACTGAAGTCAAATGTCAGATCCGACTTGGTGGGTTCCTTCACTGGCTGAGAATTGACTGAACAGCATTTCACAGTGTCAGAGTTCTTGTCCGAAGCAGGTAAGTGGTCATAAATTTGTGCAGGAGCATGGAGCTCTGCAATGACACAACTGGAGGGAAGCATTACATCATGCTCACTTTCATTCCTAACTCACACAGATAGCTTATGAGGACTCTGCTTGGGCAACGTGACAAGACAACACTCTACAAAGACTCCACCAGGCAAGGTGGATGTGCTTGGCTGTTCAACAATAGCACATACATTGGTGGTGTCCACCTTGACACAGCCTTCAAGAAGAACTCTTTCTTGTGCAGGTATCATTTTCTGCTCTCTGCTTTTCAGAGTCATCAAGCCAATTCTCCCTGTTGAGCTTACTTCCTTCCGAAGCTTTAGGATACGAATAATCTGTCTATAGCCATAGACAGAAGAAAAGTTGTAAGGCTTTTTTCCATGACAGTGTTCGTCATACAAGACATCCAGAGCATTGGTCCCAATCAGTACAGGTAGGTCATTGTTGGTGCGCAAGTCTGGAACAACCAACGCCAAAGTGGAGACCTCAGGCTCAGCTTCGATAAAGTCTTTGGGAAACTTAAGAGTGAGGGGCACATAACCCAAGTAGGGAACGGTTTCACCACTAGCGCCTTCAACATCAAGACCAGCGATGGGTTTAATGGGATAATCCGATAGATGGCTGGTGTAGAAAGAAAAAGACACAGTGGTCACTTGGGACCCGGTGTCAAGGAGACAATTACAATGTACTCCTGACACGGTGACATTAGCTGTACACCTTTCCCCTACTAGCCCTCTAGGTAGCTTGAGTTGATGTTCTAACTTGTGGCAGTGAATAGATGCTTGGGTCTGTGATTTCAGTTTGGGACATTCATGCATGGTTTCAGTTCCTGTCAGTCCCTCCACAGGAACCGATACTAGTTTAAATGCTTGTTTTGTTCTTCCCATGCTTGTTGTTTCCGGTTGAACTCTTTTCGTTTAGCATCGACTTGTTCAGGGTTTGACTCATTACTGCAGGAAGGAACAATATGGCCGTCCTCTCCGCACTTAAAGCAATAGCCCGGATGGGGCTTCTTTGTGAGAGGTGATTCGGCTGGAGGTGGGGACTTGTGTTCAATTGGAGTCTTTGGTTTGAAACTCAACTTCTTATTTGGCCTAGTAGAAGACTGGCCAGAGCTATTAGTCAAGGATGCTTTCAGAGAAGCCATTTGGGCTTGTAATTTTGCAAGTTGTTTCTCCAACTTGTTCGTGTCCATGGGAGAAGCTACAGCTGCAATAGATATCATGTCTGTATCAGGATGACATTCCTCGACCGAAAGGGAATTTGACTGGGCTTTGGTCTTGGAAAACCCCAAATGCTGCTTCATCCTGCTGGATTTAACAGCTTGGCGGTCTTCTTCTATGCGTAACAGAAGGAGCAACTCTGAGAATGAGGCTGGGTTATTTTTCTTTTGTTCCAGCTGGAGACTTGTAATAAGGCTGTTATCCCAGCACCCTCTGCAGAACTGTTTGAGCCGCTGGCGCCCTGAATCAGTAGCAACCATGCCGCCCCGCTTAATGACTTTACTTAGGCATGCCTGCAACCTTTGTAGGTAGCTAGAAGGCTTTTCGCCATAGTTCTGGTTCGTGTTTAGAAACTTAGCAAACAGCTCATCTCCATCGTCAACAGTGCCATACGCTGAGTCGAGTAGGCTGAGATAGTCATGGGGAGTGGAGTTAGGCCCAAGATGTTTGATAATGTCAGCGGCCGGTGGAAAAAGACTTTCAACTATTTTTATGACAGTGATCCTATCAGACATCAAGGGATCGGCCATGTGAAATTCAACATTACTATGCCATGTGTCATACTCAGACTCTAAGTTGGGACAGGGGATTTTCCCAGAGAAGGGTCTGAGTTTGGTGTGGCTATGATACTGGGAAGTCACATCACTGTTTTTGATGACATGCTCAACTACAACTTTTTGGACTTCAGTAGTGGTAAGCTGTTCAGAGGGTAAGTATAATGTTTGTTTATTAGGTGAGGGTAAGGCCTCTACACCTACAGTGAGTGAGATTGAGTCACGTTCTTGGGAATGGGTTAAATCAGTAGTTAGTCTGATAGGGTTTTGGTTAGCTGTTGGCTCAGCTGGGGCTATATAGCTAATGGGCTGGGATTCACGACTAACTTTTGAAGCATAGGTTACAGCTGCTTGGGGCCGGTTAGTAGACCCCTGAATTCTGGCCAGCTCATCTAGCAAAACTTTTTCAAAATCAGCTCCACTTAACTTAGCAATATCCTTTAGTTCAGCTAAATAAGTGTGACTCAAGCTCGACCCTCTATCAGCTACATACATTTCTGACAGTAGCCGAATGTGATGAGTAACATCTGGGTTACTGCTGGGTCTTTGGTCTGGTAAAGTGTCCTGCAAGAACTGAATGGGCTCACCTGATTTAAACTCAACAATAACTGTGTTCTTAAATTGAGTGTCAGAACTGATTACCTTAATAACCCTTTTCACGGGACCAAACTGGCCCAAATACTCTATAACCTCATTGTCGACCTCATCATCGCTTAATCATGCTACTATAAAAGAGTTGGGTACTTTAATGTTTTTTGTCTGAATGAAATCCATATTTGTCCTTATGACCACAACAAAAAATATTCCAGGTAGATTATATCAGCGATTACAAGCAAGCAATAAAAATGTCAAACTGCTCAACCCTCAACTCCCTCCTGGCTAGCTCGCCAAGATTTGTGTAGCACCTCTAGTCCTAACCTGATTGGGTAGATGAGACACTTACATCATTCTAGGTCCTATACGGAGATACACTTGGAATAGATGCCTCACAAAGAGGGTAAGTGTTGGGTCAACAGTTGACAGTTTTAATGCTGGTCACCATAAATCAAAATAATATTCACAGCATTCACAACAATACTGTATATATACAAAAATAAAATAGAGCTCTTAAGGAAAAATAACAAAAGAATTTGATTCCCTGTTGAGTTGGGTGTCTCAACTCTATCACTTCTCTGTATTGAGGAGGAAATGTTCAACCTCCAACTGAGAGTTCAGTCTTGGTGGGAGAATATCCGGATGTATGTGTTCAAATTCTAATACTACTACCCGGGTAGGTTAGTGTGTGTTTCTTATCTGTGTCAGAATGAGTGAATCCAAAAATCCAAGTCCTCTGTGGCGGGTCTTTATGGCTGGCCACACCATATGCAACACCGTCCACAAATCTGCTGGGCAAAGCTCGCCATCCTTCAGTTCGTCTGGTTTTCTGATACTCAACAAAATAAACAACCGGAGTTGAATGACATTTATAACTCGACAGGAATTGGGTCCAAAAGGTTTACAGCTTGTAACCAGGAAAAGCTCAGTGGGTTTGTAGCTGCACATCTGCCGTCTGCTTGTCGTAGTGTTGCATTTAAAATTGACCCCCCCGCTACAAGGGTGGGAACATTCATATACAGCTCACTGCTTATCGCAATCATACTGTGCCAAGCGCACTCTACTGGAGAAAATGTGTTCTGCAGTTCTAAACAACACATAAGGGTTTAGTAGCCCTATATTTCATATGGGTTACACTGGCAAGGCTTAACAGCTCAACCTGCAAAGTGCCAGCAGTGGCTCTTGAATCATATTTCAGCAAACAGTTGCTGAGGTTTTGCATCGCTGATTGAATGAGACCTCTTTCCCTTATCTCAGGGAAGTTTTTTGGGTCAAGGAAGGCAAAATCAGTGCAGAGTTTTCCACTTGCAGCAAATCGCTCGTGAATACTCTCCATCACAGTGTCCATTATTACATTATAAACTCTGACCTCGAAGTCTCTCTCAGCTGCTGCAATGGTTCATCTTTTGCCAACTCTCCTGGCATGGTCTTCTTCTTTCTCCCCCGTTTTTTCAGGTAGGGCTACCTGCACCTCCATCTCACAGTCTTTTCCAGAAGCTTGACATTGGCCCACTCCACAAATTGGCTTGCAGCTTTTTTGGCCCCACTGAAATCCCTCACACACTTCTTTAAGCCATCTGCCGTGCCCACAACCAGACGCTGTGCTGTGAGTAGATTCATCCTACTTGTCTGGAGATATTTTGATAAGGGTCCAGTGTGCTCAAAAACCCGAAGAAAGGTTTGAGCTGTGAGAATGGTCTCGTATTTCAGGAGGCCCTCCATGAATCCTGTAGCCTTAACCCTAGCATTTGACTGTATCGTTTTGTCCTCAACGATCGCTGCTAATGTCAAGATCAGGTCAATGAACATGGCACTCTCAGGCTTTCCAAAACACCCAAACACTTTTCTCATAGCAGCATCCTTTGCCCACCATCGTGTTTGCCCAATTGGACACAGTCTTCTTTTACGGTTCCTGGATTTTGCAGTTATCTCGTGCCACTTCTGCATCTGTTTATATGACTCATGTAGGAAGACAGCAACATCATTTAGTAATCCAAAAAGTGATGCACTCTGTAGTATAATGCCTGTAGTGTCCGACAACACTAAGTTCAGAATGTGTGCATAGCACCACACATGAATTTGGTTAGGGGCCTGCTCACTGTGAAAGACAGAAAAACCTTTGTAATGGCCCTGCATGTTGGCTGCACCATCAGTTGCACTGCACACACAACATGTTATATCTAGGTTGAGTTTTTGCAGAATTTCTTTTAGCATTTCCACAAAATACTGCCCAGTAGAGGCCTTCAACCACAGCAACCAATCTCTCATGAATTGCATCTGTCACATACCTGAGGATGACAGAGCACTGATCATTGGATGTTATGTCCTGTGTGGTGTCAATTTGGACAGAAAACATCCCTGCTGCTCTGACTTCATTGGCAACTGTTTCTTTAATTAACTGGCTGATAATTGTGATGATTTTGTTCACTGTGTCTTTTGAGAGCAGAGTGACAAGTGACCCTCTGCCTTTCATCCCAGCCTCATGTTGTTTCTTACTTTTTTCCATGCACTCTGTGACATGCTGTTTCATGCAGGAGTCATATCTACTTAGGAAAAGTATCAACTCTAAGAAGTTGCCGTGGTCAATAGTGTTATCTTCAAGGGTGTAGGCAGATTCTGATTTTGATCCCCTGTAGCTGAGACCACGCTTTCCACACACTTTCACAGCATCAATAACACGCTCCATCACCTGTCGTTTAATTTTCACTTCTTGTCGATGTAATGAGAGCTGGTTTCTACTTATTCTGCTCACATTATCTCCTTTACTTGCCATCAGGAAATAAGCCTCTGCACAGTCCCTATGCATTTTACTTTTTTCATGCTCCTTAATCCTCTGATGTACATGCTTCCAGGCATGCATGCCTCCTCTGACAAAAGGACTGTCTGATACAGTAGGCTTTGAGAAAGCGAGGCAAACTTGTCAGCCACTTACGATCGATCCCATCTTTTGTGTAAAAAATATTTGGTAGGGCTCTTTTTGGGCTTTGTTTGGGGGTGGAAGAATTGAAAAAATACACGGAGGTCTTTGGACTGGGGGAGGGCAAAATAATCAAAGCTTTCCTCATTCACTTTATCATCTGTTCTGTTTCCTTCCATATTCTTCTCTCCTGTTTCAGTCTCTACACTTTCTGTATCCATCTCAGCTGTTTCAGTCTCTACACTGTCTGTATCCATCTCAGCTGTTTCAGTCTCTACGCTTTCAAAGTCCTCAGCTGTTTCTTTTACTAATCTGGACCCTAATGTAGAAGTGTCTCTGTCCCTTGCACTGCTTGACAGGTCATCTACATCTGCTTTAAATTATATAAAATAAAAACAGCTATAATCAACAGTATTACTACTACATAGTAGTACATACTACTACATACTAGTTAAATGTAACTTCATTGAGTAACACAATATTTAAACAATAATTGTTTGACAGTAATTTACCATAATGATGTTATGCTACAACACAATTCAGATTTTTATCTATAGCACACGTTTATCTATATCTCTCCATGTGCTACAATCATTCATTTCACTTTTCATTTTCATCAATGCACTTCTGCAATATTACACGTTGCTCATGAACTACATTCTACGCTGTTGCACTCATAAATAACATTATGCAAATGTGCAAACCTGTGACTGTAGCTGTGTTTTCTCCTCCTAGCCCTGTCTCACCAGTTTCATCACTAGGCTGAGTTTGACGGAGTTCTGATACTGTGGGAGGTAAAAAGAACGGGGACAGGACATTAGCTTCTGCTAGTGTTAGCCTTATAATCCTTATACACTTAAAATAGCAGCAGTCAAGGGAAGTTACTCATTTTAAAACTAGGAACGTCTGCCAACCAACCAAGACAAATTCAAGAGCCACTCTTAGTAAACCATCAATTTGTCATATTAACCACGAGCTACCTTTAAATTTTAGCAGCTTTTGGTTGGCTGGTAGCTGGTGCTAATTCCCATCTGTGCCTAGCTGTGACATTAGGTGCTTGGCAGTTAGCTTATTTCACCTGTAGTATTTTTACTCATTGATGCCCGGAACATGTCCGTTATTTTGAAGCATTTCGCTGCCTCCTCCACCATATTTATTTTCCTCTTCAGTCTGACCTTCTCAGCTCCACCTTTCCCTTTTCTTTTCTGGCATTCCATCATGATTCACTCGCACACTGTCTGTTACGTTATGATTCATATGTCTAAACGTGAAGAGGAAAAAAGAGGTGTTCAATGGCCTTACGTCATAGGCCGACCAGGGCTATTCCATTTGGGGAGGTGCCGCTCAATGATCCCCCTATATTTCTGAAAATCCTAGACATGGTTTTGACCTGCACTTCGTTAGTGCTTTCTGATTAGCCTGTGTTTGTATTATAATATAATAAGAGGCTGACATATTCACTCTGTAGAACCTGGAAAACGTACAGGGAGCAAACCATGTTGCTGCAGCACAGGTCTCTAAAAGAGGAAGACCTCTAAGAGCAGCCCAGGAAGCAGCCGTGCCTCTGGTTGAGTGGGCCACCTGATTAATGCCCAGAATAGGCTGCAGAGACTATGCAAACCAATTATTTGGAAGGTGTGCCAGAAAAAACTGTTCCTGTCATTATACCACAAAAGTAAGCACCCGCAATATACTAAACGCTACTGGTACTTTAACTGGAATCGAGTGCTATGGTTAAGTGAAACGAAAATGAAGCATTTTTGCAACAACCACTGATGGTGGGTTTTGGCGTAAAAAGATGGATTGTTATGCAGAGAAGAACATGATCCCTACTGTTAATTATGGTGGAGGTTCTGTCATGTTGTTGGCCTGTTTATCATCCAAAGGCCTTGGGAATCTTGTTACATGGCATCATGAAGTCCGTGAGGTACCAGGAAATGTCTTATCTGAATCTTGCTGCCTCTGCTAGGAAACTGAAACTGGGTCGTCATTGGATCTTTTAGAAGGACAATGATCCTAAATATATGTCCAAATCAACACAAAAATGGTTCACTGAACACAAATTCAAGCTTCTGCCCTGGCTACCTCAATCCCCTGACTTAAATCCTCTTTAAAACCTGAGGGCTGAACTGAAGAGGAGAGTGTGTAAGAGAGGACCAAGGATCCTGGATGATCTGAAAAAGATTCTGTAAAGAGAAATGGTCTCAGATTCCTTCCTGTATTCTCCAACCTTATTAGATGTTACAGGAGAAGACTCAGTGCTGTTATATTTGCAAAGGAGGTTGTACAAAGTATTCAATGTCCTCAGATGACATGACACATGTACTGTAAATATCCTGTTCTCATTCTGCTCATATCCTGCACCTTAAAAGTTAAATATGTTTACATTTCTGTGATTTATGTACATTAAAGACATGGACCAATAGACCAGAGAAAATTCATTGTTTGGTTAAACTTGCTTGGCAATACATGATTTAAGACACACATCTGTGAGAATTTAAAATCTGAGAAAGTCAAGTGTTGATTCCTTTTGCATAATGTTATTGTCCTTTATTATTGTTTGCTAAACTTTGAATCCATGTGTCACTAAATAAATATTAGTAATATCAATGCACAGTGTATGATATATCAACTGACTGTCTTCCCCACACTCGCAAGTATGATCAAACACTCAAGCATTTGTGCTAAAACTCACTTTCTGGCTTTCTTGGCTTAGTCAAACATGATTACAATACCATCTTTTTAACTGAAGGTGTGGCTAACACTTAGAAAATATCCTCATGTGTGGGTATATAGTACTGTTTGAGCTTTGTGTATCTGTTAAATATAACTAAAGGTTTTCACAGACAGACACACCTTAGGATTGACTAAAAGCTACAGCATTTAATTATTTTGATAATTTAAATATTGATACCTATGGATTATTTTAACTGACTAGAATGGTAAGTGTAAAGTTTATGTGATTATAGTATTTTACAGTTATTTTACCCTTTTTTTATACAATGCTATGGATGGTTATAATGTTTTCAGATCAGATGGGATGGATAAAGGCAGATGGGTTGCCATCTATACTAATCATCTGTCTCTTTGTTCAAATATGTGACTCTTCAAGAATTTGAATTTCCATAGCATTTCATTAGTTTATTTAATTCCATTGCAGACAAGCATGATCTATAAACAAGAATTAGGGTACACAACATGTCTAACCCCTGGTTCACTCATGATATATCTGATGCTATTCATCAAAGAAATGGGGCTTGGGGTAAAGAAATTCAGCGTAAATTTATGACTGGCAGAATTTTAAACAACAAGGAAAACAATGCATAAATCATGTTCAAAAGGGGAAATTGGAATACTATGTAAACACTCTATTTCAATGTTATGGGAAGCCGGCTAAACTCTGGATAATGGTAACAACACTGAATTTTTTTTATTCCTCATTCCCAATACAAATTGTTTTGCACTTTTGGCCAATTACTGATAAAAATGTTATTTTTTTGCTTTTAAAAAGGGGTATGTTTTCCCAACAAGCAAATTGGTGTGAATTTTCTATATATTTGGAGTGCTACTCAATGTCCCATTGCAAAGTATTTTTGGGGGCCACAAAATTTGGTTTTTGATTTAGTGTATGTTATATAAAACTAGCTTTGTAAGTAATGGAAAGTAATCAGATTACCTTACTGTGTGTGTGGGTAATCCAAATGTTACATTACTGATTACAATTCTGGATTGGTAACTAGTAACTGTAATGGATTCCATTGAAAAAGTAACCCACCCAACCCTGCCTACTAAACTAACTACTAGCAAAATGAACTAATGGAGCTAAAAAATTACGACAAAAGAATCAAATAATCATAACGAAAGTTTGCAGAAGCTCACTATAGTTTTACTTTATAGAGTAGAACTGCCAAGAAATCCATTGCCGAATAATGAAGTACGTCTACTTGTGAATAATAATTACATAATTCGCTTACAAATGCTTGCAGAAGCAGTAGCATAGTTTTTCGCCCATTTCATATTAACTTTATAAAATAATTCAAGCATCTTTAGACTACATTTCTTCACCTACATTTTCCATGACGTTAGGTGAGCCTACGCAAACGTTTCATCTCAAACAAACTATCTAAAATAAATATAGGTTGTGTAGCACAACGACAGGTTAATATCAATGACAGTATACAAAATGGACGAAGGGACTCCATACATTTCAATGGAGAACGGTCATGTTGTGTGATGTAAAGGAGAGAGGAGGACTCAGGCAGGCAGTGTGGCAAGCGTAGTTGCTGGATTTATTCGGATAGATCTGGAAAACACAGAGCAAGCGGGTTGCAGGGTACGACCTAGCCGAATATGGCTAGGCTTCAAACATAAAGATATGAAACTGTCATTTTTTGTGAAGAATCAACAACAATGCATGTAAACATAAGGAGCCTACTTCCTAAAATAGACTTATTCAGTGCTTTAGCACACTCAGCTAACCCCGACATTCTAGCCGTTTCTGAAACCTGGCTCAAAAAATCGATCAATAATTCTGAAATAACTATCCCGAACAATAATATCTTCCGTCAAGATAGAACCACCAAAGGAGGGGGAGTGGCCATGTTCTGCAAGGATACACTACAGTGCTCGGTAATTCTATCAAAATCTTTGCCCAAACAGTTTGAACTCCTAGTTTTAAAAATAACCTCTCCAAAAATAAGTCCTTTACTATTGCTGCCTGTTACAGACCCCCCTCAGCCCCCAGCTGTGCTCTAGATACCCTATGTCAACTACTTGCCCCTTACTTGTCCTCTGAGTTCCTATTACTAGGTGGTTTAAACTGGGACATGCTAAATATCCCCTCTAACCTACAATCAAAATTTGATGCCCTTAACCTGACGCAAATTATCAATGAGCCTACATCCTAAATAATATGAATAAGGGAACCCTTATTGATATTATTTTAACTAACATGCCCTCTAAATACACCCCTGCTGTCTTCAGCCAGGACCTCAGTGATCACTGCCTCATAGCGTGCGTTCGTAATGGGTCTGTGGTCAAACTACCTCCGCTCATTACGGTAAAACGCTCTCTGAAACACTTTAGTGAACAGGCCTCCCTAGCTGACCTAGCCCGAATAACCTGGAAGGATATTGACCTTATCCCAACAGTTGAGGATGCCTGGACATTCTTTAAAAACGCCTTCCTCTCCATCTTAAACACACATGCTCCACTCAAAAAGTTTAGAACTAAAAGTAGATACAGCCTTGGTTTACTCCAGATCTGGCCATCCTAGCCCAACACAAAAACACCCTGTGGCGCACCGCTTTAGCCTAAAAAAATCCGTCCGACATCCAGCGCTTCAGGGAAGTAAGGAACCAATATACACAATCAGTCAGGAATGCCAAAACTAGCTTTTTTAAACAGAAATTCATAACCTGTAGCACCAATTCCAAAAAGTTCT
>JACXGM010036633.1:0-11331 GCA_016801145.1 Umbra pygmaea
AAGTTTGTGAGCAACACTTGTCTTTTCTGGTGATGTATCAGCCTGCTAGCGACGATGTATGATAACGTAACTGTAACCAAGTGGTGTCTCATTTCATAGGGGTATGTTTTCAACCCTATCCCTTACCACTCGGTTTCGAGGGGTAAGGGCTAGGGGTAAGACAAGGGGAAGGGGTAAGACAGAGAAATGGGATTCACCCAATATGTCTAACTGCTTCTTAACACTCCAGATTTTTATTCTGGAGATGATCAGAAATTCCTTTTTATTGCGGTATTAATGTGGCTTTGGAACCTGTGCTGACAAGTGCAATCAGATGATTGAAGAGCAAACATTAGACATCTTGGTTGGGGCTGGTAGGACAAGTCATGCCTGATTGTTTACATCGTTTTACAAACACTTGACCCCAATAGTCATCTTTATCAATCTCTTTCCTTAACTTTGCATGTCTGATATAAACTTTAAAACCAAACAAAGCTGTGAGTATATTTCAGTTCTTGGGCTCATTGAAATTGTCAATTTTTGTTCTTCCATATATAGATAATCTGTCAGTGGAATTGTTAGATGTCAGGTTCAGTAAACTCTCGTTCTGATCCCAGGGAGGAGCTAGTGCAGGGCTGGGCAACCCTGTCCCTGAAGAGCCACCATCCTGTAAGTTCACTTCAACCCTAATATAGCACCCCTGATTCTAATAATTACCTTAAGGAAAGCACACAACAAGGATTGAAGTGAAAACTTACAGGATGGTGGCTCTCCAGGAACAGGGTTGGCCAGCCCTGCACTAGTGTTTGCTGGTTTTTGGTCTTAACCTTCAATTAGTGGCCAATTATTGCTAAACTACCAAGTGAGGGGAGATTTTAATAAATTAGTGACCTAAATAATCAGTCGGTGTCAACCTCTCTCATATAGATCATCTGTGGTCATTTAATTCTACTAAAATCTGCAGTTGGAAGTCATAAAAGGAGTGATTGTCATTGAACTCTGTTGGACGGTATTTAGGGCCCCAGGAATTAGTTTTTAGAAAATTAGAAAATAAAAGTGAATAGAAGTTCAGTCACATATATAATGCTGATTTATTTGGCATATTCAGTTAACAGTGGCACATTTTTTGGCAAGGCAAAATGACCAACTTGTGAAACTGAAGGGCTCTTAATTCTAGCAAAATCAGGAAGGACTGATTTGTTTTCAAAGTAATATAAATTAAAAATGAATATAAATTAAAAGGAATTAATGTCATCTTTACATTTAATGGCATAGCCAGAGCAGAAATTAAACCATATATTCCACCTTGACTTTAAGTCAAACCCCTCTAATTAAAATGACAGTTAGTTGTTTGACAAAATTTGAGGTTGAGGATGTAGTATAAAAAGTACAAAATATCCACCTGCATTGAAAAAAATCCACTTAGCAACATTAATCAATAAAACAACTATTACAGTTAATACATTACCAACCTATACATTGGCACTATGATTGAATAAAAAAATGCCTCTGATCACCCTCTATTGATATCCTTCCACCATCTAAAAAATGAAAAGATTTGCCCATAAACAGAATGTGAATTTAAACTTTCTGTAATCATCTGAGAACTTATAGTCAGACCCATTGTAGTTGAGGACCAAAGTTTGACAGAGATTTAACATACATACAAAGCTTTAGGTAATGCACTGCAATAAAAAAAAACATTTCCTTTCATTGTGTCTGCTACCCAGTACAAAGCAAAGGGAGATTTAACAGATTAAAGTAAAAAAACACAACATAAAAACAATGCTTTTACCAGTATTCACTGCAAAGCCCCTTTGGAATATCTGCCCTTACCTGCACATGAATACAGGCACTGAATGAAACTTGATTCAAGAGAGAAATGTCACTAGCAGCAGCAAGCGAAACTATTTCTGTGCCCCTCAAAGAGCTGACACACACACAGTGTTATTCTAAAGGCACATCACATGATTATCAATGATAAAGTCATCACCTATAGAAAAATATACACCTCTACATTGAACAGGCTCACTGAGGGAAATAAAACCATTGCACAGTACAGCTAGCATCTCAATTCTTCAACAACACCAACAACAGAAGTAATCCTCCTTTGCTTTGCCAAGTTTTGTGCTTAAAAATATTTAAATAATTCGCAATACTTTACATTAGGAGAGAATCATTGTAAATAAAATAGAACTTCCATACGCTACAGTACGGCCCCACCACTTTGTTTCCATCCTGGCTTCCGGATGCTTTAGGGGACCTCGGGACGGTTCCATCCTGGCACGTTTTAGCCTTGGTTGAGCAGGGAAGGCACTTGCTTTGGTCTGCAGTCGCTCCCTAGTGGTGGCTCCCAGGCACTGCAGGCCTGGTCCACACCAGCACAGGACAAAGCTGCATGACCCCAGTATGTGTCCACTCATAAGGCAATGCTACTTTCTGCTGCACATATCCACAAACCATCTGTCTTTCCTTCAGGCAGGCTCAATGTCCAGGGTGCCTGGATGTGGTAGATGTCGTAGGTGTGCTTCAGGTGGGACGAGATCTGAAGCGTTTGAGGATGTTGGGGATTCGAACGGCTGGCTGGGCAACACTGTCTGTGGAGGAACGTTTGGCAGTGGGAATGAGGGTGGATGTGACCGAGGCAGTACCGGATGGACTGGTAATAATGAGGGTGATACTGGGACTACTTGTAACGTGGTTGGCACAAACTGTGATACCCCCACTGACTGTGCTGTGGATGGTAATGTATCTGTTACTTTCATTAACTGTGCTGTGGATGGTAACGTTTCAGTTACTGTCATTGCTGTGGATGGTAATGCTTCTGTTACTTTAATTGACTGTGCTATGGATGGTAATGTATCTGTTACTGTCATTGCTGTGGATGGTAATGTATCTGTTACTGTCATTGCTGTGGATGGTAATGTATCAGTTACTGTCATTGCTGTGGATGGTAATGTATCAGTTACTGTCATTGCTGTGGATGGTAATGTTTCTGTTACTTTAATTGACTGTGCTGTGGATGCTAATGTATCTGTTACTGTAATTGCTGTGGATAGTAATGTATCTGCTACTGTCATTGCTGTGGATAGTAATGTATCTGTTAAGGTCATTGACTGTGCTGTGGTTGGTAATGTGTCTGAGGGTAGTGTATGTGATAGGGGCTGTAGGGGTGCTGTGGGGGTTTGCAGAGCTGGCTCTGTAGCAGTGTGCATGCATGGCCCAGGCTGTGCGTTGGCAGTCCGTATCCATGTCAGCTGCTCTGAGCTTGGGTAGTAAGGCAGGAAGAGCCTCTCATCGGCACAGATGCGCATTGCCAGGTAGGTGTGGCGCAGAAGGTGGGGGAAGCGGGAAGTGAAGTAGGAGACAAAGTCATCTGGGATGGAGCCCAGCGTTTCCTGGACGTCTGCCGGTAACTCCCTGTAATGGTGCTTCTGTAAAAGAAACATAAAACCATGCAGGACTTCCATTAACAGACATCTCTAACATTAACACACACAGAGGCTTGTGCATGGGAACATGCATAGGCCACAGACTGACAGAATTGTGTCAATCCTTCCCTCCATTCATGAATGGTACATCACAATGATGATCCACCATTTTTGTTCTGCTCAACATGGGGAAACGCACCTTATTCCTCATGGCACGGAGAAGATCTCTGACAGAACCTCCTTTATACGATCGGAATTTTCGTAGATCTGCCAAAAGACGAGGACATAGTCATTCATAACAATCAGTTCACACAACCCCCATTATTTATTAATGTTATACTGTATGTGAATATATGGTTTCCTAGGTTCTTTTTTTTTACTACAGCTAATTGGATTTTGAAGGTCCGCAACAATTGTTAAATCATCAATTCAGCACACAGCTTGAAGTAACAAATAAATGAGTAAAACAATACATTTTATGTTCTGTGCAAGTTTTTCTATTCAAGTGCAAACTAGTATTAGTTTACTGAATAAATAGCCAATGGATGGACATTGGTGATGTCATTCTTCCAGGCAGCCATAGGTTGTAGCAGAAGGTTTTGGTAAACACTTTTTATCCACCAGTAGACATTAGAATTAGTCATCTCTACACAAAGGGATAGACAGGCACAAACAGAAATAGATTCTTGCCTGATCGCTTCAGAAAATTCTAAGGAGAATATGATTCTATACCACTAATGCCTTTTTTTCACCTGTTAGGATGAAACATTTAGTTGACTTGGTTTTAAGTTGAATTCATTAGTCTAACTCAGTGGTTCTCAACCCCGGTCCTGGGGACCCACTGCCTGCACGTTTTACATGTCTTATAGCTTCACTACTGAGGCTACCAGGGATTTATGAGCATAGAAGTAGGTGTAGGAGCAGGGAGACATCTAAAACATGCAGGGCAGTGGGTGCCCAGGACCGGAGTTGAGAACCACTGGTCTAGCTGGTATTATTGAGCCTCTTTAATATGTTGCACAAAAGCCAATCCCTAATCTTGACTCACATTTTTTCAGCACTAATACTCCTCAGCTTGCAGTAGGCTATGCGTGATATTTGTTTTAGATGGATTCCTGTACTGAAAGCTGTAACACTAGTAGTAGTGTTCTAACTGATCTGGGACCTACCCGTCTGTAGAGGCACTGTGATGTGTTCCCTCCAGTCCAGCTTCACCACGGCCCGCCCCCCTCGCTCCAGCTGCCTTACAATTGGCCCATCCAGTGGCTCCTTCTCTATTCTGTCACTCACATCCTACAAGAGAAAAGTATTACATGTTAAGACCTCCTCTGACCAAATTGCTTTACTTGTTTTGCATACATTCATGTTAGTTTACAAACAGATGTTGTTAAACCTATTATTACTGCATGTCAATCAGCGTAAAAAATTACTTATAGGGGAACAATGAAGAATATCTACAATGTGTATACTTTCATAAATTGCTTGAAGTAATTATTGTCTCTGGCAGCTCTCTCAGACAGAGCATGGTCAAGCTAGCGGGAGTGCAACTTCATAAAGTTACAGCTAGCATTGCAATGCCGCCAGAGACTGACCTTGCACTAAATGCTACGCGGATATGTCCGCGAACAGTGTTGGGGATAACGCGTTACATTAGTCAGACTACTTTTTTTGGTAAAAAGTAACCTAATGTGTTACTTTCACAATTCAATTAATTAGTTAGTAGTTACATTTATAACGAGAAAATTTGTTACATTTACATGATATTTTTTAGTTTTTTGAACACAAGTTAATAATTTACTGTCTGTTGTTGTTTTTTAATTTGTATTTCATTATTGCGCCTCCACGCCAATCAAAAAAAGGAGAGATTGAAATTGTAATGTGTTAGGTGGATTGGAGGTTTGCGAAATGAAAGAATACATAGTCTACATTTTAACATCTGGAAGTATTCACATTATTTTGAAACTATCAAAAAGCAGGGAGGATAAATAAATGTGTCCTGTGACCTGTGCGTCAGCTCATAGGACTTTTAGTTATTGAAATGTTTTCTCCAGGCAGCTCTGCCTTGGAGGCAGAAGTCATTTGATTGGTTGATTCAAAACTGAAGGCGGCCCTCACATTAAGTTTAATTTTGATTTATAATTACGATTTATATATAAATATAGCACAGAGATTACATTTGAACACTCCAGTGTGGTTAAGGTTAGGGTTAGGTGTACGGTTAGAAATGATTAAAAACTGAGAAAACTATGCTCATGTGCATATTTCCGATGTCATGTGAGTTCCGCCCTCAGTTTTGAATCAACCAATCAAATGAATTCTGCCTCCAAGGCAGATCTGCCTGGAGAACACTTTTCAATTACTAAAAGTCCTATGAGCTGTGCGTCAGGTGCAAATGACTGTCGAGTGGGAAGAAAATGGAAAGCTTGTCCTTGTTCGTCTCAATCAATGGGTTTGGACCGAAATGTATTTTTTTCTATTATGGCTTCAACAAGTGGAGGTATTTAATTTTCCAGTTATATTTTCGCTGGTTATTCCAATAAACACGCGTTGAAAACATGCATTATGTCACATAAAAAGTCCAATGGGCTTTAGCAGGCGATGAGAACACATTATGGTCATTTTCACTTTTTCTTTACATGCATAAGGTGTGCAAGTAACATGCACTCAGAACGTATCTATTTGTGCCAATAAACACATGTTCAGAATGCTTATAATTCTGCCACCCAACAGATCTAAACTGTTAGCCTAGAAATCTAGACGCACCCTAGCGGCAGCAAATATTATTTGCAGCTAGGGTCAGTCTAGCAACTCTCCGTTGACTTGTGAGCTGGAAAAAACAAATTTTGGTCAGGCCAATCACATCGTGTAGAGTTGGTGAGCGGGCTTAACGTAATTACGGGAAATCAAAGAAATGGTTGCTGCTGCTCTTTCGAAATCGGCTTTGGCCGCAACCCTGGTAGACTTGGAGTTAATCTTTTCTTTGAGAAAAGAACAAAGAGCAGCAATGAAGTCATTCTTACAAAAGGAAGATGTGTTCGGAGTTTTGTCGACCGGATACTTTGTTGCTCTTTTTGGTTGTTGCGCTATCCTATTGCGTGCATAGGGAATTTGAAAGACAACCGTTTATCCCGCCCCTTGGATTGAGCACTGCCAATGGCGAGTTCCCAGACCCAACATCTTGATGTTGGTTTGGCTTGTCAGGCTACTAAACTGTACCCTTTAGACTCAATATTTCTGGTTCAGGCCGGCTCAATGTATTCTCCACGTGTCTCCATTAATTACAGTAGCATTACTAGGAGTCAAATCCCATTGTATATTGTATGTTACTCATATGAATTTATTTTATCTGTATATCTTTACTGAGTTAAATTTGTTATATACTCAGACATTGAGATGAAATTGATTTTACATACAAACACACATTCATCAGAAATAGACTGATTACATTTGTCAATTGGATCACGCCCAGAGACAGTAGCTACCACAAGTCTGCACCGACATGATCAGACAATCACTATCTAGTAGTGATGGGCAATTCTTTTTGAGTGAATCTTTTGAAAGACTGGTACGTACGATTCATATTGGATCATTCATTGCATTCGTTTTTGCGCAGGCGCATTACTTCTATGATCCAGTATACTGCTCGCTACTAGTACATTGCTCGGCCATGTTATAGTCCCTGGTACTAGTACCTTAATTGTTCATAGTGTTCTTTTTGGCGCAGCTGCATTATTTCTATGATCCAGTATACTGCTCGGTACTAGTACCTGAATTGTTCATTACGTTCTTTTTGGTGCAGGAGCATTACTTTTGTGATCCAGTACACTGCTCGGTACTAGTACCTGAATCGTTCATATCTGTGCAGGCACATTACTCTAATATTCAGTACGATTTTGTTCTTGGATGTGCACATGCTTGCTGTTCACTGTAGACTGAGAATGCAAGTGTGCACCCATCATATACATATATATACACTTATACATACTTGAGTTTATACCAGTAACCAGAGACAAAGCCAAATTGCAGGTTTATTCCCTACATCTAAGTTTACAATTGGATGAATCTAGGTTAAAGATAACATTGAATGACATTATCTTATCTGGTCAAGACAATACCTTTTCTATAGCACACAGTTTCCCATTCATCTGCCAAGTATTGTAAATGGCCCTTTTTACTTATGTACTTGTTTCTGATTATTTTTTCCAACAGTGCTATAAAGCATCAAACTAAATGTTTTTATTGAAAACATTGTGATATTATGAAGAAAAAAGTAAAAAAATTTAGATCAACTGTAAGTGACATCAGTCGAGTCTCGGTCGACCAAGATATTCTTAGTCGGGGACAGCCCTAGAATTTAGACTATTTAGCAATTTATGAACATAGGCAAATTGTGAATATTCGTCATTATTACCTTATAAAATATCAGTATAAATGTGGAAAACATTAAAGATGGCTGATATTGTGACCTGGAAGAAGTGCAGCTGTTTTTCCAAGCTCCAGAAGAAAGGGTGTTTGAGCACAGCCTCAGCAGATGGCCTTCTCTGGGGCTCCATGTTCAGCATCTGCTCTATCAGGTCAATAGCCAACACGTCCTCTGAGACACACCAAATATACAGTTAGCATGTCAACAACTCTGACTGACAATGTTTCACTTTGCATTTACAACACACTGCATTAACTAGTCAACCTAATAAAAGTAAGCTGTTAGGACAAAGGGGTGTGGTATATGGCCAATACACCACAGCTCGGCTTTGGTATATTGGCAAAATATCACAAATATTTGAGATGACTTATTGCTCCTATAAAGCACAGTTATTAACACAATTAGAGCAGTCAAAGTGATGTCATACCTGTGGTGTACGATCTCATTTAGAATGGCTATTAGCCAATCAGCATTCAGAATTCTAACCACATGGTTTGTAATTACAGTCTATAGAGTGCCCTTAATGTATTTGAACAGCAAGTTAAAAATGACAAATCTGAATAGCATATGTTTTACCAACTAAGAATAGATGAGACGAAGGTGAACTTCTATTAAAGTGATGGAAGGCAGAAGTGCGGAGAGAATAAGGACCTGCAGAGGATCCAAAACATACAATCTCATCTGTGAGGCATGCACGATGTAGTGTCATGGCATGGGCATGCATAGTTGCCTCTATGCGAGCTCACCTTTTCTGATGATCATAACTAATGGCTGCAGCATAATGAATTCTGGAGTTTAAAGAAGAAACTTGGCTACCAGTACAAAAGAAAATACCACCAGACATTGGGTGGCACTTCACAATGAAACAAAACAGTGACCCAAACACACTGCCAACCCAAATGCAGAGTTCATCAAGGAATTAAAAGTCTAAACGTTTTAGACTGGCCAAGTAAATCCCCTGACTTCCATCTGATTAAACCTACGTTTCACTTTCTGAAGAGGTGAAAAAGTCAGAAACTCAGCAAAACAGGAAACGGCTTAAAATGGCTGCATTGAAGGCTTTGCAAAGCAACTCAAAGGAGGATAGCAAGAGTTTGGTGATGTCAGTGTGTCACAGACTTGTATTGAGTTTAATTGTCCCACTAATTAGGGCAATACAATGGGGAAATGGAACACTGAAAGTGCTGCTATTCTTCATTGGTAAAACATGTATTGGAAGGTGACATTTACTCTTGCGTCATTGAGCTTTGAATCATATTTTCATATGCTTTGTGTGTACAGCAAAAATAGCTATTTGAATTGACTGTCACTTATGGAGTGCATTGAAACTGTGTTTACCAAAAAAAATGAATGCAAGTCATTTCTGCTCTTCCTTCAAAGGCTGAACTGATACCCACTAGCACGTAGTGTTGAGTATCAAGAACCGGTTCCTGTATGAAAATGGATTCAATTTCTGTTCCATTTTTTGGCACCTGATGCCATTTGAAAAAATACATTGTCATCAATAGGCCAGCGGGGCAGTGTTCCCCCCATGCAAAGGATGTCACTCGCAGAAACACGCTTCTTACCAGACATCAAATAATGGGGAAAAAAGTAGAAATACGCTGCAAACCATGCAGCGTGCAAACCAGAAGTGATTTCTCCACAAGTATGTCTACAATATACAATCCAACTTAGCGAACTATGATAATGGAGCTTTAGCTAGCCTATCAAGTTTATAAATCTCTGGTGAAGGTTGTGTAAAGGATATTCATTCCTACTCAACTGTGGACTATCATTTGTTCCGGTAATGTATGGATGTATTGCATTGCTTTCTGGAAGAAATGTGCTGTTAGCCTGGTGTGCCTTCAACACAATCTGTTCTTTACCACTTATTTTTGTGCCCATTTGTTCTCTTCTACTATCCCATTTGTATTTATT
Source organism: Umbra pygmaea (assembly GCA_016801145.1). Taxonomy (NCBI): domain Eukaryota; kingdom Metazoa; phylum Chordata; class Actinopteri; order Esociformes; family Umbridae; genus Umbra; species Umbra pygmaea. The sequence continues at coordinate 9,754 of JACXGM010036633.1, forward strand.
TAAAGTAATTTTATTTTTATCTGTATGCTGTAACATGATTATATTGAATAACCATGGACGTGTGTCTCTAACCCTGGTCCCGGAGAGCTTCCATCCTTGTAGGCCAGGGGTCTTCAACTCTAACCCTACAGGGTCCGAAGCCTGCTGGTTTTCTGTTCTACTTCAGAGTTGAATACCCCTGCTGTAGGCTTTCACTCAAAAAACATCAATTGTGGCCTCGTTCAGCTCATCAAGCAGCTTGATTATTAGAATCAGGTGTGCTAAATTAAGGTTGGAGTGAAAACAATCAAAGCAGTACCAGAGTTGGAGATTCATGTGTCAAATTGTCTGTGTACCTGGATGATTAGATCTATGCAAGTAAATATATCTAGGTAAAAAGTTATGATCTAAAAAAAACTGAAAATACAAAGCATTTTTGTTTTCTCTTTAAAAAAAATTAAGTATTGTTTTAGCTATCATTAAGATATCGGTATTGCATGCTGGAGTTTGGTGTATTTGTCTAAGGTTGCGGAGCAAAGCACTTCCCCTGATGACGGGGGTTAGAGCCCTGGCTCGGCTGACTGTGTGCCCTTCCGCTCTGTCTCCCCCTACCTGTCTCCCTGGCATCTGCTTCCTAATATCCTGTCAATTAAGAAATAATAATACAAAAAATACCACCACCGCCCACAAAAAACATTGGTATCGTTTCCGAGGGATCGCATATAGTATAGACACATTTGATACCCAACACTACTAGCAAGAAACAGTCATTAATTCAGTACTAAAAAGCGAGATACTGTTTCCAGGCTATAACATCTGCCAGTCTTCCGTGTGGTGGGTCTGAGTCAGAGGGTGTGTCCTCACCATGCTTGTCAGGAAGTAGCTGGTCCAGGCTGTAGGCTCCCAGCAGGATGTTGGCTTGCCTCTGCAGGGACTTGCCAAAGGGGTGACATCCCTGGGACACCACGTAGTAGAACACACAGCCCGCTGAGAAGATGTCCACCGTACATGTCTGCGGACAAATAGGTAGTAAGTCAATTACAGAAAAAAAAAAATTCTAAGGGAAGGTCAATATAACGGAGTTAAATTCAGACCAATAAGAGTTGACAGTGTCAAGCCAAGGCAGTTCATATGTGTGAATGTATGTAGTGTAAAGTCAGGACCTTGCCTCTAGTGTGTGAAGGTATTTAGTGTAAAGTCAGGGCCATGCCTCAGTGTGTGAAGGTATGTAGTGTAAAGTCAGGGCCATGCCTCCAGTGTGTGAAGGTATGTAGTGTAAAGTCAGGACCATGCCTCCAGTGTGTGAAGGCATGTAGTGTAAAGTCAGGACCATGCCTCCAGTGTGTGAAGGTACGTAAATGTAAAGTCAGGACCATGCCTCCAGTGTGTGAAGGTACGTAAATGTAAAGTCAGGACCATGCCTCCATGTGTGAAGGCATGTAGTGTAAAGTCAGGGCCATGCCTCCAGTGTGTGAAGGCATGTAGTGTAAAGTCAGGACCATGCCTCCAGTGTGTGAAGGTATGTAGTGTAAAGTCAGGACCATGCCTCCAGTGTGTGAAGGCATGTAGTGTAAAGTCAGGGCCATGCCTCCAGTGTGT
>JACXGM010036634.1:0-11332 GCA_016801145.1 Umbra pygmaea
TTCTCCCCCCCCCCCCCCCCCAATAAAAACTCTTCTGATCTACACGATTCATGTGGATGACATTTTCCCATTCAAAATCGCCGAAAAGCGACTAGTTTGCAGGTATGGTCCTAGTCCAAGTCTTAATGTATCATTCAGTCTTGTGTGTTCTAGTCTAAGTCTTAATGTATCATTCAGCCCTGTATGTCCTAGTCCAAGTCTTAATGTATCATTCAGTCCTGTATGTCTCAGTCTAAGTCTTAATGTATCATTCAGCCCTGTATGTCTCAGTCCAAGTCTTAATGTATCATTTAGTCGTGTGTTTTCTAGTCTAAGTCTTAATGTATCATTCAGCCCTGTATGTCTCAGTCCAAGTCTTAATGTATCATTCAGTCTTGTGTGTTCTAGTCTAAGTCTTAATGTATCATTCAGCCCTGTGTGTCCTAGTCCAAGTCTTAATGTATCATTCAGTCTTGTGTGTTCTAGTCTAAGTCTTAATGTATCATTCAGCCCTGTGTGTCCTAGTCCAAGTCTTAATGTATCATTCAGCCCTGTATGTCTCAGTCCAAGTCTTAATGTATCATTCAGTCTTGTGTGTTCTAGTCCAAGTCTTAATGTATCATTCATTCCTGTGTGTCCTAGTCCAAGTCTTAATGTATCATTCAGCCCTGTATGTCTCAGTCCAAATCTAAATGTATCATTCAGTCCTGTACAGTGGGGAGAACAAGTATTTGATACAGTGCCGATTTTGCAGGTTTTCTTACTTACAAAGCATGTAGAGTTCTGTAATTTTCAGAATATCACATTGTATGGTTTTTAAATAATTAATTTGCATTTATTGCATAACATAAGTATTGGATCACCTACCAAACAGTAAGAATTCCAGCTCTCACAGTTATTTTTTTCCTTTAAGAAGCCCTCCTGTTCTCCACTCATTACCTGTATTAACTGCATCTGTTTGAACTTCTTACCTGTATAAAATACACCTGTTCATACACTCAATCAAACAGACTCCAACCTCTCCACAATGGCCAAGACCAGAGAGCTGTGTAAGGACATCAGGGATAAAATTGTAGACCTGCACAAGGCTGGGATGGGCTACTGGACAATAGGCAAGCAGCTTGGTAAGAAGGCAACAACTTTTGGCGCAATTATTAGAAAATGGATGAAGTTCAAGATGACGGTCAATTTCCCTAGGTCTGGGGCTCCATGCAAGATCTCACCTCGTGGGGCATCAATGATCATGAGGAAGGTGAGGGATCAGCCCAGAACTACACGCCAGGACCAGGTCAATGACCTGAAGAGAGCTGGGACCACAGTCTCAATGAAATCCATTAGTAACACACTACGCGTCATGGATTTAAATCCTGCAGTGCATGCAAGGTCCCCCTGCTCAAGCCAGTGCATGTCCAGGCCCATCTGAAGTTTGCCAATGACCATCTGGATGATCCAGAGGAGGAATGGGAGAAGGTCATGTGGTCTGATGAACCAAAAGTAGAGCTTTATGGTCTAAACTCCACTCGCCGTGTTTGTAGGAAGAAGAAGGATTTTATTTTTTATTAATCTTTTTTATATATATTTCGTTGGTAAGTCATTCATAGCTCTTCCTAATATTGAGCCAATAGAGTAAGTGCTATAAAAACACTACCTTAAGTTAGATGTGAAGAAGTGTAAAGGTTTGGCTAATATTTTTGGGGGCTTGATTGAGTTCTAACTATAGAGGATGGTTAGTTTTGTAACCCACTGACACACTTATCAGACAATGTCTGTTGTATCTTGTAACTTTCTTCTGTCTTGCTATTTCTCCTGTTTTAGAAAAACATATATTATTTCTTGTTCTTATTTATGAGAACGGTAATAGGCAGTTCATTCACTGTGGATCCTGTTATTTAATTTTTCAATTATGTATTTATTTAACCAGGAAAAACCACATTGAGACCAGGGTCTCATTTACAAGTGTGCCCTGGGAACACAACCATTAAAAATGGCACAAATACAAATATATAGCATGTTTGAATTCAGTAAGTACACTGTATTGCCAGACTGTTATACTGCTGATGTTATGCTGATGGAAGTAACCATTAGAAGATGGGTACATGTAGTCACATATATAAAAAAAAAAAAATTTGTTTTGTTGGGCCCCCTAAGTGGTATTGGTCCCTATTCTTATTCAGTAGAAATCTGCGTCAGGTGAGACAATGGCCGGCTCTGGATCACGGCACCTACTACGGCAGCTGAAGAACAGCAGCTTATACATTCATTAGAAATCTGCGTCAGGAGGACTTCCGGTGACACCATGCTGATAGCAGCTTGAGGGATACGCTCCGTCCAAAATGTTAATAATTTCCTAACAAAACCAGCATAAAACTCGGCGACTATTAACAATTCCACCATGTCGACAGCTAGAGGCAGAGGTCAGTCTAAACAGGACTCAGCTAAGGATAAAAGCCAAAACTTGAAGCAGCTAACTCTGATGCAAGCGCAAAGTGCGCAATCGGATGCTAGCATGCGCGACTCCGAGCCAAAAATACTTGCAGAGCTCGAGAGAATGAGAAAAGACAACCAGGATGGGCACACTCAGACCCAACTATCTCTATCAGGGCTGGAAACGTCCTTCGTTGAACTGAAAGGAGAACTTATTGAGCTGCAAAAGAGAACCACAGAGGCGGAGGGCCGTATCAGTGCTAATGAGGATACGGCTAGGCGCCATGAGCGGGCCCTTCGTTATTTACTGCACCGAGAAACGGATTTGAATGCACGATGTGAAGATATGCAAAATCGTCTAAGGCGAAACAATCTGAGAATTTATAAAGTGGCTGAAGGGAGCGAGGGAAGAGATGTTAAGCTTTTTGTACATGACATGCTTATATCTGTTCTTCGAATTTCTCCTGAACTTAACATCGTCATTGAAAGAGCACACAGAGCGCTTACTGCCAAGACCAAGAACCCTGAGACAGCCCCTCGTTCGCTTATTGTTAGGTTTCTGGACTTCTCAGTAAAAGAAACCATTCTAAGACAGGCCTGGGAGCAGAAAAAAGTTATGTACGAAGGAAAGCAGATCTACTTCGACCACGACTTCTCTCCCGAGTTACAGAAGAAAAGAGCGTTGGTGCGGGAGGCAACAAAGCTGCTAAAGCTTAAGGGCATTAGGGCAAAATGTGTTTTTCCTGCACAGCTGAGAATCTTTATGGAGGATGGAATGAAGACTTACCCAACATTGTCAGACGCTGTGCTGGCACTTGAGGAGCTGGGGGTGAAGGTCCGGGTAGACGAGAGAGAGCGACTGGAGATGGAGCTGTACCGAGACAGGTGGAAAACAGCGGGAAGGAGCGCCAACGGAGGATCAGCGACACTCGCCATCGCCGATTTCAAAGCCTTTTTCAACACTGATAACTAGTTTATACATCTGCCGAGTAATCTATTTTACTAAACCAGCATAGTTAGGAGAAGAAAAGTGAAGATTTCCAAAATGGGCGGGACGCGTGAACCACTGTGGAGGACCGCCTATCCACAGCAAAGTCGCAAACTACACTCTCTGGGAGTGACAGCGACACCGCACACGGTGTGTTTTTCCCCGCGGAGGACCAGTCACCAGCCTCCGTACAAGTTACATCGGGACTGGGTCATTCAGGTTTGAGAACTAGCCAAACGATTGATGTTTGATCCAGTCGGGTATGTGGAAGCCTACATTGTTCAATTTGTTTGTTATGTGTTCATACGCAAAGGTTTTTTTTTGTCCTGAGACTTTTGATGGGCCACGATACTGTTATTTTTTGTAATGATTCTCTTTATAGTGAGTTAGGTGAGATTCGAGAAAGGGTTATGGTAGTTGAATATATAACATAAAAACAGATGAATACTGTATTATGTGGTACTTATAATGTTAAAGGCTTAGGTAGTCCAATTAAAAGGAAAAAAGTGCTGAATCATTTGAAAAAACTTAACTGTGCCATAGCAATGCTACAGGAAACACATCTTTCAGATAAGGAACACATGAAGCTGAGGAGAGAGTGGGTAGACCAGCAATATAGCTCCTCACATCAAAGTGGGAGGAAAAGAAGAGTTGCTATTCTTTTCATCAAGTCAGTGTATTTTTGTCACGAGGAAACGTTCAGTGACAAGGAGGGGAGATTTCTGATGGTGATTGGATGTATAGGGGGCATACAATTGACTTTAGTAAACTTATATGCTCCAAATGAGGACTGTCCTAATTACTTTAAGACTACTGCATCATTGATAGCAGACAAAGCTAAAGGGATTGTTCTTGTTGGGGGAGACTTTAACTGTGTTCTGAACGCATCGATAGATAGGCTCCCTGCTGACTTTGGTCCAAGGACCAGGAAGTCTATAACTCTTCGGGCATTAATGGATGAGTTGGGTTTGGTGGATGTTTGGCGTCGCCTGCATCCCCAAGAAAAAGATTTTACTTTTTTCTCAAGGTACAAGGTAGTCACTCAAGATTAGATATGTTTTTGATAACTGGTGTAGATTCCTATAGAGTGACCCAGTGTAATATTGAACCAATTACCATTTCGGACCACGCTCCAGTCTGTTTGATGCTAACGCTGAGTCCAAATAATAATTTTAAGTACTGGAGAGCAAATGTATCTATTCTCAATAATGAAGTGATTCAACAACAAATTAGGAAAGTGCTATTAGAGTATATTCAATTTAATGACAATGAGACCGTAAGTCCATCAGTATTATGGGAGGGAGCCAAAAGTGTCCTGAGAGGAAACATTATTGCGATATCATCAAGATTAAAAAGAGAGAGGCTTGCAGAACAATTAGGATTGGAAAGCACAATTAGACAGTTAGAGAAAGAATATCAAACACTACAAAAAAATGACACACTTAATATGTTGAAAGAAAATAGGCAGAAATTAAATGACTTACTAACATATAAAGCAGAGGGGCAGCTTCGATTCACAAATAAAAAATATTATGAGTTTGATAACAGGGCGAGCAGGTTGTTGGCATTTCAGCTGCGAAAAACACAATCAAGTAGAGTTGTCCATAGAATTAGGTGTACAAATTCTGGGGAAATGCTAACACAACCCAAGGATGTGGCAAAGGCGTTTGCCATTTACTACCAAGAATTGTATAAGGAAGGGAGCTGTCAAAATAAGGGGGAAAAAACAGATAACTTTTTTAGCTCAATATGTCTTCCAAAATTGAATGAGGAGGAAGCCGATCTATTGGCACGCCCAATTACAAGAGAGGAAATAAAAAACAGCATCTTGAAACTTAAAAATAACAAATCCCCAGGAGTGGATGGCCTCCCAGGGGAATATTATAAAATATTTGAAAATGAGCTTACGCCTCTTCTGGATAAAGTCTATAATTATGTTCTATTAGAGGGGGATCCCCCTTAGTCATGGTCTGAAGCAATTATTAGTGTCATTCATAAAGATGGTAAAGACCCTACTCTGTGTACGTCTTACCATCCCATCAGCCTCCTCTGTGTTGACCTAAAGATACTGACTGCCGTCATTGCAAACAGATTACAAAACTCTATAAGACAACTGGTGAAACCTGATCAGACAGGCTTTATCGCCCATAGACAGGGGTCGGATAATGTTCGAAGGGCCTTAAATCTCCAAATAGTGGCTCAGAGAAGGAACACCCCATCGATGCTTCTCAGCTTAGACGCTGAGAAAGCGTTTGATCGGGTGGACTGGGGCTTTCTACAACAGACATTGAGGCACATGGGCTTTGGTGTGACGTTTATAAGGTGGGTCCAAACGTTTTACAAAAACCCAAAATCACGTGTAAGGGTCAATGGGCACTGCTCAGATTTCTTTCAACTGGGAGAGGCACTAGGCAGGGTGAGGTTCTCTCACCCTCTTTATTTGCTTTGAGTATAGAACCGTTGGCCGAACTGATAAGATCCAATCCTCTCATACAGGGAATAAGAGTTGAGTCAAATGTTCAGCATAAATTGTCACTTTTCGCTGATGATATTTTATTATTCCTGGAAAACCCTATCACTTTCGTTCCAGCCTTGCTTCACAGTCTCGAGGAGTATAGTACGATATCCGGTTATAAAATTAATACAAACAAATCCGAGGCCTTGATGATTGTTGGGACTTGGCCATTGCAGTTGGATAATCTTGTCTCATTTAGACACTCCAAGCAGGGGTTTAGATATCTTGGAGTAACTCTTACCCCCAAGTCTACACAGCTGTTTTCATCTAACTATGATACATTGTTAAAGGAAATCAAAACTGATTTAAACAGATGGGATCTACTACCACTTTCTCTTATGGGTAGAATTGAATGTATAAGAATGAATATTCTTCCAAGATTACTGTTTTTGTTTCAGAGCCTCCCTGCTGCTATACCACAATCTACTTTCAAAGTACTAGATAAATTAATGTCAAAATTTATTTGGCAGAACAAAAGACCAAGAGTGCGTCTTAAAATCTTAATGTCTGCTAAGGGAAGAGGGGGCTTAAATCTACCAAACCTTAAATTGTACTATTGGGCTGCCCAAATAAAAGCTGTGGTGGCATGGATCATTTGTGATCCAGAGTCACAGTGGGTCTCTATGTAAGAGTATTCTGTGCCGGGGGTCCCTCTCTCTCAACTCCCATTTCTCAACCTGCAGTTTCAGAAAAGAATAAAAATTGCAAATATATGGGTCATACATACATTGAAGATGTGGAATAAGGTCCATAAGCAGTTGAATGGAAAGGCTGCTTTATCCCGAGCTATAACTATTAATGGAAATATTGAGTTCCTTCCATCGTTATCAGACAGCAGTGGCTTTCGGGGATGGGCTGAGAGGGGTCTCCTCACAGTGGATCAATTGTTTGATGGAGAGGTATTAAAATCCTTTGCCCAGTTAAAAGCAAAATTCAAGTTACCCCCAAGAGATTTATATAAGTATCTTCAGATAAGGAGCTATGTAACAAAACATAATGATTGGGAACTGATTAGAAGAGTACCTTCAAATATAGAGAAGCACTTTATGAAGTTGATTGAAAATGGTGGTGTAATGAAAAAACAAGTATCCTTGATGTACAAAAAATTGTTGGCTGACATGTCAGACAATACACTACATATAAAACAACAATGGGAGATGGAGCTGAATGTTGCCTTGGACGACGATGTCTGGGGTGACATTTGCTCTGGCTGTCATAAGGGTGTGGGCAGTGAGGTTTGGAGGGAGTTTGATTGGAAGACAAAAATCAGATTTTTCTGGACCCTGTTGAGATCTTGCCTCACCAAGAGCACTGTGAGCGACAAATGCTGGAGAAAATGTGGTTTGGTCGCTGATCAAGCTCACATTTTTTGGGATTGTTCTGTCATACATAATTTTTGGAAGGACATTAGGGACATTTTGGAAAAGCTACTACAGGTGAACATAATCTTTGACGCCCAAACATTTTTACTGGATGTCTTTCCGGACAATCTTTCCCAGGACCAGGCATTTCTTCTCCACCTCCTTTTGATGACGGCAAGGAAAATGATAACTATCTGTTGGTTAAAACCTGAGCCACCCACCATTACACAATGGATACAAAAGGTGAGACAAGTTTATTTAATGGAACGGTTGACAGCACAACTGCACTTAAAAACCCCTGTCTTTGAAAGAAGATGGGGTCCTGCTATTGACCTTCTGAAATAGGACTCATGCCTATGCCTTAAATTTTCTGTGTTTCTAATTGAGAATACTGGATGAAGCCCAGTTTCAGGACTAGGTTCATGTGTTCACAATAAAGTTAAAAAAAAAAAGAAATCTGCGTCAGGTAAGACTATGGCCGGATCTGGATCACGGCACCTACTACGGCAGCTGAACTACAGCAGCTTATTCATTGAAGTACAGCAGCTTATTCATTCAGTAGAAATCTGCGTCAGGTAAGACTATGGCCGGCTCTGGATCACGTCACCTACGGCAGCTGAAGTACAGCAGCTTATTCATTCAGTAGAAATCTGCGTCAGGTAAGACTATGGCCGGCTCTGGATCACGGCACCTACTACGGCAGCTGAATTACAGCAGCTTATTCATTCAGTAGAATCTGCGTCAGGTAAGACTATGGCTGGCTCTGGATCACGTCACCTACGGCAGCTAAAGTACAGCAGCTTATTCATTCAGTAGAAATCTGCATCAGGTAAGACTATGGCCGGATCTGGATCATGTTACGGCAGATACTCTGGCTGCTTGTTGTCAGGAGAGAGCTAAGTCAGCTGGCTTGATTCTTAGGCAGCAGTGTCATAGCGTTATACTCGCGATCAGATCTTCCTAACTGTTGTATGCATATTTGTTAGCCCAGCATTGGATACGCGATGAAGATATACTATCAATTACACTTTTGTTTCAGAAGAGGTTTATATATTGAAATATTAACTTAAGAACAGATGGACATTCTATATTTTCGTCTGTGCTTAGATAAGTGAAATGATTTCAATCTCGACAAGACGCGCCCTACCTCCGATATGGAAGAGGATAGCATAAAGAGAAATTACAAGTTTTGAGGAAATACAAATTCAATACATTAAATTTTTATGTAACCCTGGCCCAAACAACATATATCACAATAAATATACAAATGTGAACCTGATGAGTCATGGCAGGTAAAGATAATACAGGCTAGACCTGTCAAGCTCCTGTGATACCTGACCTATCTGACGGACAAACTGACTGAGCTGCGGAGTGAGCAGCCTGACAAAGAAGCTGCCGTAGCTGACATGAGAGCTGCCGCACCTGACGAAAAAGCTGCCGTAGCTGACGAGAGAGCTGCCACACCTGACGAAGAAGCTGCCGTAGCTGACGAGAGAGCTGCCGCACCTGACGAAGAAGCTGCCGTAGCTGACGAGAGAGCTGCTGCACCTGACGAAGAAGCTGCCGTAGCTGACGAGAGAGCTGCCGCACCTGACGCACAGTCTGACTCAGATGCCGTATCTGCCATAGACCAGCTAAAGATCCAAGCCCTACTGAAAAATCGTCAGCACCATTATTTAGATCACAAAAAATGCATTTTTTCCTATAATATATATCACAACATTTATGTTAATAAACAGCCTAAAAGAAACGTGTTTTCCGAAAGAATGCAATAGGTCTATGCTACTGCTAGGCGCATATCGCGATGGGTGTGTTTTTGATAATGTTATACATCCGTTGCTCAAGTCAAAGTTATTTAAATACCAAAGGATACCAAACCACTTAAAAGAGCCCATTCTTTGCCATGAGGACAACTAAATCATACACTCAGTATAGCAACAGGGTGAAGGTAGTTTGTTATTATTGTTGATTCTCTACTCCTGTATTAATAAACGTTAAATTCAAATGAATGAAGTCCAATGTTAGGCTATTTATCTATCCACACATGCCGCGCCTACTTAGGCTACTTTTTTAAGAGACCCCCACAAAGATGAAATCATAATTCGAACCCTGGTGTTATTGCATACACACACAACGTTTTCAGTAACTTCAAGTCGCTGCAGCAGGCAGGCCCAGGTTTTTTGTACAGATGGATGGGTCCAGGACCTGGAGATTGTAAATGTGGGGAAGAAAACTGTTGTCTGTTCAAAGGAATGCTAATGTTTTAAGCACCACACTCCTCACTCTCTCATCTATCTGCATGCATTCAGAATTCAACAAACCAACGTAACTAAGACAAACACATAATGCATAAGATGAATACAGGGGTGTATTCGGTCGCGAAAATAAACATCCCTGTTAGACTGATCTGGCTTTCAAACCTACTCATTAAAGCCTCGGTTGTCCTTGATTTTTTAAGCCATAGCTTGTCTTTGTGTGACGTTTCGATCAGCCGTTTTAATGCTAAACAGACGAGGTGGTATGATTTTTTCAGTATGTAGAGAACTACAACGCTGACTTCCTTGTTCCAAGCCCCGCCCACCCTGCAGGTCCTCTGGTGAACTGTGAAACAGTTCGTAACCAAAGTCGCTGGTAACACAATTGCTACTAACCTAGGATTTGCAGATGAGGAATTTTACAACTTGCTTTTACATTCTGAGTGACATCCATCCAACATGTTTGTGCCCGAGTACACCGAAGAACATTTACAACAAATGGAGTTTGATATCCAGCTTCAACAAGGCAGTGTAACGTTCCCCAGTTCCCCTTCCCTGGAAACTGCCACTTCCCTATTCTACTTTGCTCAGAACTACAATTCCCATTCCCCAGTTCTTCTTCCTGTGGAGTACAGCTTTCCTAGTCATGCCTGTTCAGAACTACAATTCCCATAACCCGGACTCAATCATCCAAATTCTGAACACCTGCTCTCACCCACACTGTATTTAAGCCACACAAACACATTGCCTCTTTGCGAGGTATTGTGAGTATTAACTTCTTCTACTGAGCATTCATTATTGTATGTGTTATTCTGGTTTGACCCATGCTTTGCTGTTTAAGGATTTTGTCTTGGATTTTCCCCTGTGCCTTTGCTTGTTTCATTCTGCCCTGCATCCAATAGTCTGCCGGTCTGAGTATATGTTTTTTACATTGTTTAACTCTGCTTTTCTGACTGCCTCAACTGAAGTACAGAATAAACATTATCATACTTCTTATCGTCTTCATCGTGGAGGAATCATTACAGAATACCTCGCCAATACAGAAAATGGCTGGGAGTGAGCTGTTTTGGGATGGCTGGGCCCAGGAGGATGGCTGGGAGTGAGCTGTTTTGGGATGGCTGGGCCCAGGAGGATCCTCTAATGGACCTCTACGAAGCCTCCTATGAGGACTTTTTAGTCAGAGAGGCTATGGATGGGGACTACATCCTTACCCGTCGTGTCTTTGAGACACCTGCCCTTTTTGAAGCTCCTAAGAAGGCACCCAGTTCCTGTTCCAAGATGGTGAGTCCCAGTCCCAATCCCAAGAAGGCTACCAGCCCCAGTACCAAGAAGGCTACTAGTCCCATTTCCAAGAAGGCTACCAGTTCCAGTTCCACGAAGTCTACTACTCCCAGTTCCAAGATGGCCACCGGCTTCAGTTCCCAGAGGGATTTAATCTTCACAGAATTAAGGAAAGACTCCAAAGTAGATGGGGACTATTGGGATTGGATGAACCAATGCGGCCAACCCATCAGTGCCCGTCCAGACTTGGTTAGCCAGTTCTTCTCATGGAGGGCCGGGTTTGGGTCACTCCAAACAGAGGCTGAGATCTTCCTTGTGAAGCGGGTCTTACCAGATCCCCTCAGCTACCTCAGAGGCCGGTGTTTCCGCTCCACGGCCAGCTAAGGTCACCCAAGTTTCCAGACCAGAAGAGGTCATCCACGTTTCCAGACCAGAAGAGGTCACCCAAGTTTCCAGACCAGAAGAGGTCACCCAAGTTTCCAGACCAGAAGAGGTCACCCAAGTTTCCAGACCAGAAGAGGTCACCCAC
>JACXGM010036635.1:0-11331 GCA_016801145.1 Umbra pygmaea
GACCTTCAGCACTCACTGGATCGGTTCGCAGCCGAGTGTGAAGCGGCTGGGATAAGGATCAGCACCTCTAAATCTGAGGCCATGGTTCTCAGCAGGAAACCGATGGAGTGCCTACTCCAGGTAGGGAATGAGTCCTTACCCCAAGTGAAGGAGTTCAAATACCTTGGGGTCTTGTTCGCGAGTGAGGGAACAATGGAACAGGAGATTGGTCGGAGAATTGGCGCAGCGGGGGCGGTACTACACTCATTGTATCGCACCGTTGTGACGAAAAGAGAGCTGAGCCAGAAGGCAAAGCTCTCAATCTACCGGGCACGGATAAGCGGATGAAGATGGATGGATGGATATTTTCAGTGTCTCGTGTGAAAACCCAATTGCATTCGAAAAACATTCACTAGAGTCTGTTTTATCTAACAATAGACTATTTTTAGCAACAAAAGAACATAAACCCAGTATCTTTGCAATTAATTAAAATTGATTATTGTAATGAATTACAAGCGCTATTATTCTGAAAGGACAAATCAGTGTTTGTGATGCCGACAAAACATAGTGTTGCCAGGCGAACGTTTTTGCCCCCCAGCTAGAACTGCGCCTGCATTGGTTATTTTCTTAATTGACACTGAACTGGTCATATCATATCTTTAAACAGCATTTTCTTTGGGATTTCTGCCTGCAGGGTTGCCAGATTTGGAGGTTTCCCACCCAATTGGATGGTTTTGCAATCTGTTTTGTGGGCAAAAAAGGGTTTGTGTGGGTGGGGAAAAATTGGGCTGGTTTAGGATCAGTTCGGCGGTTTTTTGTAGCTAAAACACCGGCACATCAGATCTTTCTTCCTGCGTAGTCTCAATCATTCAATTCCTCACACACACTAACATTGCCTAACGTTTCACTTTTGGTGCTATAAAACTGCTCACCCTCCCCATTTCCAACTTTCATTTTCTCAAGTCACACTGCTGAAAGATGACCTACGAAACAGGATGGGCTTACCCTTTCTTTCAATGTTGGTGCACGTGCGCACAGGTCTTGCCATAATGGCTTGACATCAGCTATATTCCATCTGCCCAGACATTTGTTGAGGAAATTTGAATCTAGTATATACTAGAGCTTTTGTGTTAATCAAAATATTCTCAATAACAATTGTTCAAAGCAATCTTCATGAGAACTCACCCTCCTAACTGTCTTACAGGGAACAACCTAGCTCAGACAATTTGACCTGTGAGTTTTTGTGAATAACATGTTATTTAGAATTATTTAATCAACACACCATTGTTCATGTTATTGTGTTCATGAAATGATTCTAAACATCAATTATGCAAAGCGATTCTTGTCAAAACTCCATGCCCAACTGCGTGTTTTAGACCTAATTGTTGTAAATCACAGGTGTCAAACTCAAGTTTGCTATTATATTTGGTAGAGATGACCCGTCATGCATGAACGTTCTGACACCCTTGTTCTAAATAATATGTTCAACGCGATTTTCATGAAACCGCTAATAATAATAATAACCTTTATTTATATAGCACCTTTCATACACGGAATGCAGCTCAAAGTGCTTTACTTCAATAAAAGTCAAATCAAATTGAAGAAATTTACATCAATAAAAACATTTACATCAATAATAGACAAAGAAATGTAAATAGTTAAATTGAAAGCATAAAAAGCATAGAGCACATTTGCAGGCAGTCAAATAGAAATATGAAATGTAGAAGAACATATTAGAGAGAAGGCATAAAAAGCATTTGGGTGCTGACTTAGTTAAATGCTATAGTAAAAAATATATGTTTTTAACAGCTTTTTGAATATATCAATCGATGATGCTTCTTTGATATATTTTGGTATTGTGTTCCACAGTTTGGGAGCATACTTAAAAAAGGCAGCATCTCCAATTTTTCTGCCATTGTTTTACAACAGGCTTAACTGCCTGTCTCAGGGAGGGGCTTAACTCCTTGGTATTAATTGTTCTAAATCACTGGTGTCAATTTCAAGTTTGCCTTTAGCCTATACTTTTCTGATTTTAAAATGTATTCAACACCACTGTGTTTGGAAACTAGTCATTAAATACTGTAAATCAAAAAAGAGAGGGAGAGAGAGAGGGAGAGAGGGAAAGAAACAGAGAAGGATTGTAAAAGATTGATCAGTGATTGATAAAGGTAGCAGTTTATAAACTGACATGAGAAAGGATGATCCGATGATAGTGTAAATTCCAACTGATTCTTGCATACTCTCTACATGGCGTTAGTAGTTTTAAGGGGTAGGATTTGGTATACATATTCAGGGGAGCGCAAGGACAGGTGGTATTTGTGATGTTGTGGTGGGCCGGTCTGGGCCAAAATGCCAGGGCCGATTTTTGGTCCCAGTCCACCCCTGTCTCATGGCATATATGTTGTACATCTGAGTGTTTATCCTCTTAACCCAGGAATTTCATACAACCATTTGATTATATTTACTGTAACATCAGTAACTCCAATTGTAACCAAACCGGGGACTTTAAAGAGCCATAATATACATTTTCTAACAACCCATAGGTTCTTGGATGCCCTTTCCGACTCATTCTATAATACCAATGATGTCACAGTTGACACATCTGTGAATGATCTAACTGAAGATTTATACCTAACCCTGTGTAACACACCAAATGCAGTTGCACCGCTAAAAACAGATATATCCATAACTGGAAACTTGCACCCTGGTACAGAAAACACCAGAACCCTAAACAAGCCTCCAGAAGATTGGAGCAGTAATGGCGTTCTACCAAGTTGGAAGTATTTCGACTAGTTCAAGTTCAAGTTACTTTATTTGTCATACACAAGTCAAAGTCAAAGTTGTTTATTTATCATATGCATCGAATAACATACATCATCCTATGCAGAGAAATTCTTTTGACATGGCGCGGCGATTCTATGCAGTGGGCTTAAAAACAAGAATAACAACAATATAAGAATTTTAAAATAATAATGACAATAGTAATAATAATAATAAAACGCTATGTACTGAGCAGTGGTCTGGAACAAGCAGTGAAATGAATTCCTGACTCTGCTTCAACTGTACAAAAACTGAAAGCATAAAAGTTAAGTTAATGAATAGAATTAAGTATAAAACATGACTAATCAGAAGCTATAAATAAAATATATCCACCCATACATACTACTCCCACTCATAAGTATAATAAATCCTTGTACTACTAAGTGCTCACTAAGTCGAACCAAGACTTGAAGTCCATGAAGGCATAGCGCAGTTCATAAGGGAGGTGCATGTCATATTTTGATTCAGGAGCCTAACAGCTTGTGGATAAAAGCTCCTCCTGAATCTTTTTGTGTTTGCCATGATTCTCCTGAATCGTTTGCCTGATTTCAGCAGCTGAAATAGGCAGCTGCCAGGGTGGGAGGTATCTTTTAAATCTTGACAGTCCTTCTCCACAATCTCTTCTGATGGAGTTCATCCAGGGATGGAAGAGCTGAACCATAACAATGCCCAGCAGATAACACTTCGGAGGGTTTTCCTGTCCTTCTCACAACTGATGCCATACAATGTTGCCAAACTCTGCGTCAGGATACCCTCCACAGTGGCAGAGTAAAAGGATCTTAAAATGGCTGGGGAGGCTCCAAACTTCCTAATCAGCGCATGTACAATCTGGCAGTGAGCAGACCGAGTAAGGTCCTCAGAGATGGTGACACCCAGATACTTAAAACAGCTCACCCAATCTACTGGGGCCCCATTGATGTTGATGGGGGCATATGAGTGCTGACCTCTCCTGAAATCCACCACAAGCTCCTTTTGTTTTGTTAATGTTTAGTTAGAGGCAGTTAGTCTGGCACCATGACGCCAGACTCTCTACCTCCTCCCTGTAGGCTGTCTCATTGTTGTTATAAATGGACCCCAGCACTACTGTATCATCTGCAAATTTTATGACGGAAATTTGACTAGCTTGGAATGACAGTATTCTGCATTACGGTAATGCGCTTACTTCTGCCCGATCAGCCTATTTCTCCAACCTAATTGAGGAGAACAAAAATAACCCCAAATTTATTTTTGATACAGTTGCAAAGTTAACTAAAAAGCAGAATTTCATAAATGAAATATAACTACATTTTGGCAGTAATGAATTCATGAGCTTTTTTACGGTGGCCGGGAAGTGCAAAACAACATTACAAAGTGTGAAACACTTTTACAAAGCTTGAGACAAATTTACATTTTGGAAAACATTTTTACCTATCATAAAACACAATTACATGGGTGAAACACTTTTACCAAGGATGAAACAAATTTACATTCACGAAAACAAATTAACAAGACGCGAAACACTTTTACTAGAGCTGAGACAAATTTACAAGTGTCAAAACACTTTTACAAGTCCCAAAACAAATTTACAAATGACAGATTCTTCACGGAAAGGGAATGTACCACATACCGGAAGTGATAAGGTGAAAGGTGTTGTTGGTGGTGAGCACGGTCAATTGACTAGATGCACAGGCTGTCGTGTTTCTATTTTCGCTTTATTGAGTGTACGCTTGTACGCTTCCGGTCCCAAGATAATAATAATAATATAATACGTTCAGCTTATATAGCGCTTTTCAAGAACCCAAAGCGCTTTACACAGGGCGGGGGAAAGCCCACCTCATCCACCACCAATGTGTAGCACCCACCTGGGTGATCCACGGCAGCCATTTTGCGCCAGAACGCTCACCACACATCAGCTATCAGGTGGAGAGATGAGTAGTTATATATGCCAATTTGGAAGGAGGGGGATTATTAGGTGGCGTGATTGAGGTGAGGCCTGGTTGGGAATTTGGCCATGACACCGGGTTTAACACCCCTACTCTTACGATAAGTGCCATGGGATTTTTAATGACCACAGAGAGTCAGGACACCCATTTAACGTCCCATCCGAAAGACGGCACCCTAAGCAGGGCAGATGTCCCCGTCACTGCCCTGGGGCATTGGGATTGATCTTTAGACCAGAGGGAAGAGTGCCCCCTACTGGTCCTCCAACACCACTTCCAGCAGCACTGGTCTCCCATCCAGGGACTAACCAGACCCAACCCTGCTTAGCTTTAGAAGCAAACCAGCAGGGCAATACAGGGCTCTATGCTGCTGGCATAGAGACGATAGGAAGGATTGCACTGTTTAACTCAAGATGGCTCCAAGACCTACCGAAGATTACCATCAGCGATGTACACCGGCTAGTACAAGCGGCAATCTTAGCCCCGAGGAGCTAAAGTGAAAAAGGGTTCAAGATGTATATATCTAGTTACATCGACAACTATGAAGGTAAGTTATACAACAGCTAGCTGACTGGCAAGCTAGCTAAAGTTAGCCCTAATTAACATTACTGTCTAACTTTGACAACATGACAGGTTATTTGATTCAGTGTAGTGTTTTGATGATGTACGATTAAGTGTATGTATAACATGAATGATGTCCAATTACCAACATTGTTAAACAAAGATTCATCAGGGAGAGTGAGCGTCAGGGCTGCCTGTTACAGGTTGATGAGAAAGAGGGAGAAGCCTCATGACCTCAAGAGTAGAAATACGAAGTGTTCATCAGAACATCAAACTCAATCAGGTTAATGTTCTGTGGTTTTGATGTGGGTAGTAGAGGTAACCTTTAAGTTAGGATTTAAATAAGCTAGTTGACAAGAAAGGGCTAAGTTATATACTGTATATCTCTTCGTTTTGCAACTCTGTGTTGAAAATGACAAAGGAATGACCTAAACCTACACCTACAGTAGCTTTCATAGCAAACGCCAGAAACTGGTTTTGATGGCTGTGTTTCTTTACTGTGTGTTCAATGTTAACTCTTTAACTAACACTATATGAAAATGTGTACATGTAGACTGGTGATGAAGGCTTATCTATTTGGATGTCCTTAGATTACAGTATTGTGTATGATGCCACTGATAACATGACATGATTGAGACTGTTCCCAATTTCCCATACCTACTTCTTACATGTAGCTGATCAGCCTGCTCTCAGCATTCTCATTTCCTGTGTTTTATTTAAGTAGTGTCCTGAATGTGAAATGACAGACATTTTGTTTTACTGTCTATATTGTCTTTGAGGATTGCTCACCAGTGGACATTTCAGTGGCAGAGTTGTCCTGTGTGGCTGGAACAGCACTCTGCAACCACAATGTTGAACCTGGCTGCTGTACCCCCCCATCCTTCGCAGCGCTGACACAAGCCAAGAACCATGGTAAGTATGTGTTCACAACCACATGAAAAAAATATACTATTTCTCTAAATTGTATCATACTGTATATATTCGTTTTTACAACACTTTGTTAATAAATAGTACAGCATATTGTAGTGTTAACTATAGTGAATTAATAAACTAATAAATACTGTAGTATACTTTAGTTTTTACTACAGTAAACTTTGGTGTATAATATACCTTATAGTTGTAGAAAACGTAGTACAGCATTGGGTAAAGTAATTCGTTTATTACTATAGTTGATATATTACCACAACAAATTAATTCAAGTACTTTACTATAGTAGTTTTTCACATGTGAAGAACTGATCTAGTATGTTGCATCAACAACCATTTTAAATTATTAGACAATTTGTGTAATTAATAGGGTGTGAATCCAGGCAGAGTGAGAGACATGGTGTTCATTCCCACTAAGCCAAAGCAGTTCAAGATCGCTGACGGTGTAAGATAATATCTATTGTCCTATGTACATCCTGACGGTGTAAGATAATATATATTGTCTTATGTACATCCTAAATTCTGGAAAAGTTGGGATGTTTTTTTATAAATTTAAACAAAATAAAGACTAAAATACTTTCAATGTTTAATAGCTGCAGTATGTGATTTTGCATTGTCCTGCTGAAATGCACAAGGCTTTCCCTGAAATAGATGTCGTCTAGAGGGAGCATATGTTGCTCTAAAACCTTTATATACCTTTCAGCATTCATAGTGCCTTCCAAAACATGCATGCTGCCCATACCATATGCACTTATGCACCCTTATACCATCAGAGATGATGCCCATACCATATGCACTTATGCACACTTATACCATCAGAGATTGCATTACAATGTTTCTTTGAACAACCACTATACTTATTGCATCATAATTCACAATATTATTTATTAAGAATCACTGCTGTAATGTATAATAAATATTACCTTACATGTGCTTTTATGTGTGGCCTCTTCTTAACGTTATCATGCTATGAACCAGGTGTGTAAACAATGCAGAACTCTAAACTTTCCCTAGTTGTAAAGTGTAACTGCCCATCACATCACCAGTTGTGGAGGAGGGGCTTTTGTACAGTTTATTTTAAAATAATAATTTTCTATAATGTATAATGTAAAAGCTATGTCAACAAAATGCTGTTTAATGAATCAATTCTGGTAAGTAAATGTTTAACATAACTATAGAATATGCATTAGAAATTTACAAGAAATTATTAAAATTAGAAATGCATTCATTAGAAACTTTTAATAAGCAAAAAGTGAAATGTCATTAATTCATGAGTCCAGAGTTATTCATTGTCAAGTTGCCCATCCCTTCACCAGTGGTCTATACTGGTAGTTGACCACAGCAACTAAATAACTTGAATAACTTCTCCACACACAGAAAGTGGTATTTCTCTGTCAAAGTTTGTTCTCTTTCACCCTCCTGATGCACCTCTCCACATGGACCCTCAGACATGCAATGGATTGAGTCTGCATGACATCCTCTACTCATTTGGGTGTTTCTTGAAAAGCAGGCAGGTAAACATTGCACGGAACCAGATTGTTAACCATAATTGCAATTTCTGGTGTGAGTTGGTTTGCGATGCCAGACAGCTTGAAGATCTCACGGTCACTCATGGATCCTGCATACAGACCAGACACATATATAATGGCACCATGGGGTGCCATGCCAATCATGGCCTTCAATGTAGCATGAGATTTGCATGTGGAAAACACCTCACACTGCAACAAGAGAGAGGATGGAGTCTGGCAAAATATTTCAGTGCAGTCAAGCACCACTTGTGTGTCAGGGAAAGCTTAAAACTCTGGTGGAAGTTGAGCTCAGACAGTTTCACGTGGGATCCACAGACGTTGGCTTCCAAGCAGGTTGTATAGGAAATGTGTCAAGGTGGCAATATTCCTGCTGGCTGTGGTGTTGTGAAAGTCAAAATGTTCTGCTAGATCTCTAAGAGGCAGGCCCATTGACAGATGCATGAGGAACAGCAGCAGCTCTATGGGTTGATGTTTCTGTGAAAATAAACAAGTGTTATGCCTAGATACTGTTATTCACTGTGGTGGAATGTAACTCGGTACATTTACTCAAGTACAATTTAATTGTTAACAGTATTTTTACAGCGTGGTATTAGTACTTTTACTTAAATAAAGGATCTGACTCCTTTGTCCACCACTGACATTTCTACACTGTAGTGTGACTACTTTTATGAAAGTAAAAGATCTGCATTATAATTATTGTACACGTGCATACCGTTGTTGGTTGAGGGAACTCAGAGCTGCTGGCAGATGCAGATTGGCATTGGTGATCCGCACCATCTTGGTGTTGACTGCAGGTTCCACTAGTTTCCAAAAGGCCTGGAAATGTTTGTTAGACAAATCTGAATGTAATGTCGTTCAGGTTAGTTTTTTTTAGCTTCCTCAAAATTTAACAACTCATACGTGGGTCAATGACGAGATGCACATTTGGTGTCCAAAGGCCATTCATTAAGTATAAAAAGATGAATACATCTGTAGATATGATATTAAATCACTTAACTCTGTTCATGTGTTTGCCGCAAAACATCTCTCAGCCGCAGTCCATGTTCGGTCACCATAAACTTAATTTACGCAATTTACTCAACAACGACAACACAAATTGACAGCACTTACCACCAACAACACCTTTCACCTTATCACTTCCGGTATGTGGTACATTCCCTTTCCGTGAAGAATCTGTCATTTGTAAATTTGTTTTGGGACTTGTAAAAGTGTTTTGATACTTGTAAATTTGTCTCAGCTCTAGTAAAATTGTTTCCCGTCTTGTTAATTTGTTTTTATGAATGTAAATTTGTTTCATCCTTGGTAAAAGTGTTTCGCCCATGTAATTGTGTTTTATGATAGGTAAAAATGTTTTCCAAAATGTAAATTTGTCTCAAGCTTTGTAAAAGTGTTTCACACTTTGTAATGTTGTTTTGCACTTCCCGGCCACCCTACTTTTTTGATGAAAAGATCATTACTATTAGAAAACAAATCACAGAATCCTCCCTTAAGAAACATATATCCCCTAAACTCACATTGTGCAGAACAGTCAGGATGTTGGCTTAGGAAGGACACTGTAATTTATTTATCCTGTATCCCTTGAGTCTTTCACTAAAATAGTAAAGGCCTCACAGCCTTCCAGCTACTAGTCAACTGGACCCTATTCCAACTAAATTTCTAAAAGAGTTACTCCCTGTGCTTGGCTTGCATATGCTAAAAATAATAAATTGCTCTTTAGTATCTGGGTGTGTACCAAAGTCTCTAAAATTGGCTGTAGTGAAGCCACTCTTAAAAAAGCCTAACCTTGACCCAGAAAGGCTAAACAACTACCAGCCTATTTCAAATCTACCATTTCTCTCCAAAAACATTGAAAAAGTGGTTGCCCAGCAACTCAGTGCATTCCTAAAGGCTAATAATACTTACGAAAAGCTCCAGTCTGGGTTTAGACCCCATCATAGTACTGAGACTGCACTTGTAAAGGTGATAAACGACCTTCAAGTTTCATCCGACCAGAGCTGTGCCTCTGTTGTGCTCCTGAGTGATGCCTTCGATATAATTGACCACAACATTCTTCTAGACAGATTGGAAACACTATATCGGGCTACGTGGACATGTTTTGGCATGGTTCCGATCCTATCTATTGGAAATATATCAGTTTGTATCTGTGGATGGTCTGTCCTCCAAACAATCAAAGGTATGCTTTGGTGTGCCACAAGGTTCTGTTTTGGGACTGATACTGTTCTCGCTATACATGTTGCCTCTTGGTGTTGTCATCTGGAAACACAATGTCAAATTTCACAGCTATGCTGATGACATACAGCTGTACATTTCAGTGAAAAAGGGAGAAACCCCAAAACTGCACACCCTGGAAGCCTGTGTTTTGGATATAAAGAGTTGGATGACAGAAACTTACTTACTTCTAAACTCTGAAAAAACAGAAATGCTTGTTTTAGGTCCCAAGAAACAAAGAGACCTACTGTCAAATCTGGCAATAAACATAGATGGCCGTACAGTCATATCAGAAAAAACTGCAAAAGACCTTGGTGTTACTCTGGACCCAGATCTCTCTCTTGATGAACATGTAAAAAATATCTCTAGCAACTTTTTTCCACCTCAGGAACATTGCAACAATTCGAAATTGTCTGTCAAGGAATGAAAAGTTAATACATGCTTTTGTTACCTTAAGATTGGATTATTGTAATGCTCTCTTTTCTGGCTACCTTAACAAAACCTTAAAAAAACTTCAGTTAGTGCTTAACACAGCCGCCAGAACTCTGACTAGAACTGCAAAATCGGAACACATTACCCCAATTCTAGTCTCTCTACACTGGCTGCCCATTAAAGCTAGGGCTGATTTCAAAGTTTTACTATTAACATACAAATCACTACATGGACTTTCCCCTACTTATCTGTCTGATTTGGTGCTACCATACATACCCAAAAGTGCATTACGCTCACAAGATGCTGGCCTCCTTACTGTTCCTAGATTTTGTAAACAAACAGCTGGTGGAAGGACTTTCTCCAATACAGCTCCAATTCTGTGGAATGATCTGCCAGCCCATGTGAGAGATGCAGCATAGACATTTAAGTCTATGCTGAAGACTCATCTCTTCAGTAAGTTCTATGGTATAGTGTAGTCTGGCCAGGGGGCTAAAAGAGAATGGCGGCACTGTTAATGAACCACCCATGATGGCTTGCCTGGTAGGCTCCCCTCTCTCCACTGAGATATCCTCACTCCAATGCTACCCCTGCGGTGGTTACGGTCGGCTGGTGACCCTTTTGGGGTGTGGTCTTGGCAATGTGGGTGGGTCGGAAGCATGCCTGCTTGCTCCTGCCCGAGGCATTCCTTGTGCAGGACCACGTCTCTTGCCCCTCCCCCCATCTAAGCCCCAGATGCTATGCTGCAATAGTTTATTTTATTTTATTTTTATTTAACCTTTATTTAACCAGGTGGGCTCGTTGAGAACAAATTCTCATTTAAAACGGCGACCTGGCCAAGATAAAGCAAAGGTGCAAGTACAGACAGTTACACATAATTACAAATACACAAGAATAACACAATGGGTCGGGTAAGGGAGAAAGATAGAAAAGTGCAGTTGATTGTGCAGTTGAATGCAG
>JACXGM010036636.1:0-11331 GCA_016801145.1 Umbra pygmaea
GCGCACAGAAGCAGCCTGAGTGCAAGGTGACATTTTGAAGCTGAGAGCAGGAAATCTGACCAAGCTTGTCTTCGCATTGGGCTAGAGGTCCCATGCCAAAAAGTGATCATCTGCCAAAATCTGATGAAATGAATCTTACACATGGTATATGACTGCCCAGGCTATTGGGCTGATGAGAAAAAGCTACAACATGTAGTGATATCCCCCAACAAATCACAACATACCATTGTACCAGTCATGGATTCAACACGGGTGCTATATGTAGAAATATTTTCCAAAGAGCAATGAATGTGTTTTAGGTGTACCTTCTAATATGAAGTGTAATGACAGCTGGCAAATAAGGTTAGCTCTGTTCACCAACTGTTACTTCTATGCTAAACATTAGTCAGTCTCTCACGTGATTCAATGTAGTCCCTGCCTCCTACTTTACCAATTCAGACACTACATAGCCTCAATGCTGCACCATCTACAGTGGTTGTCAAGTGCAGTCATGTTGTAAGGCATAGGGAGCTAGCATAATTTAATGCGCAGTTAACCTAATGTGCAGTTAAGTGTTTAATCCTTCTGTCAACATATGTTAGCAGGTGTTAGCTGGTTAACCCAAAAAATTGGTAGTATCTAACCATGCCGCTAGCAAGCTTACGTTAAATAACGACTGTAAACTTTTTCATTCCTGATTCATTTTGCTAAATTTAAGCTGTTACAGTCAAGATCAGTGCTCGAAGTGGGGCGGTACTCACCGGTACGCAGTACCGGCACATGTACGTTTTACTCTTAAGCGTACCTGCACTTTTTCTTACGTACCGATGCCTCTGGCATGTAGGCAGTACGCAACCACTGACAAAGAAAGCGTCAGAGAGATTGATCAGTGTCAGAGAGATTGATAATGATCCGAACGTTACATAAACTACACTACCCAGAGGGCACTACGTGACTTACTTCAGATCTCTTGACGAATCACAGGCAAGCAGTCCGCCCACCCTATCAGAACTTCGCTTCCCCACGGACGCTAGTTAGAAAATGCTGTCGCCTGACCGTAACATATTTTTCACTGCTGAAAACCTAGAAACTAAAATGAAATATCTTTTTTAAGTCGTTATGCTAGCCTGGCTTTAGAAAGGTACTATAAGAACGCGTGTGCCAGAGCCAGACACGTCAACAGAAGTCCAAGTCCAACCAGAATCATCGGGTACGTTTCATGAGCTTTAAACTAACGTTAATTAAAACCCTTCACAGTCTCCCGACGTTCTATGTCAAGCGCGAACAGGACGTGCTTGGTACCGTCGGAAAGAGGAAGATCAGACGAAAAGGTAAACTTTGTGCCATGACAATGCTTAGTAACAGGTTGTTAGTTGGCATTAATTGTAAATGTTTTGTTTGACTCCTTTTGTTTCCAATGGATACATTTCTTTTTTTGAAAGAGCCAAAGCTGAAACAAGCAAGAGGTTTAGCATATTATCAGTGTTACCACAATGGTTATAAACTACACATGTAGTTAAACACTTGGCTGAGAGCATCAGCTGCATGTCTGTGACTGCCTGTTCATGTGAAGTCCTCCCGCAGCCGCCTCCCACCCACCTTATCGGCCAGGAGCCGCAGATGGTTTCTCAGGCGTGCGCACGCTGCCTATTACAAATAGTGCACGTGGTTTCTCAGTCATGGATGCTAGGGTCAGGGTTAGTCAGCCAAGTTTACAGTTTTGTGCAATGTAAGCTGTAGCAGGAAAGGTAACACCCGTTTTTAACAGTTTATGTGTTAATATAACATTGTGTTGGTCATACTATACAATGATTTATTGTTTGTCATTGTTGCATAATACAGCAGATAAAGAGCTTAAAACATAATCAAATATTAACTTGCAATGGCATTATTGGTTAAAAAAAATCACAATTTCATTATTTTCCAAAACCATTCAGCCCTACTAGATATTTGGAAATTTTTAATATATTGAATATAAAAACCTCACAGTCATGTTGAGTGAGAGATTGTCCATGTGCAACTAGGGCTCTGACAGTGTGCATTTTTTCATACTACTGTCAAAAATCAACTTAAAGGACTACTCGCGCAAAATGAACCTAGGTGTCAATAACACATGGGTAACGAGTCAACCATTCTTAGGGATATGTTGACATGTAATCGATACGGCCAGTTTTATTGCAAACTGATAATTACCTTACAACGCTAGTTGTCAGGGCATATTTGAAGTCAAAATAAATCGCTATTTTATAACATTCCAAATAGCTCCACACTTACATGGTAGCATAATGAGGGACACTACATGCAAACCAAAGCATTGAGAACGTTGTAAGTGTACAGACAGTTTATAACAAATATAGTTTCAAAGACCGTACGCTATACAGGCGCCATCTCGGCAAAACAGTCTCGACCAGTCGAACCAAACACAATTTGCTCATTATAGCAAATAATCGCACCAACGTAAAACAACTTGTCTAGTGTACTTACTCGGTAGATAATTGTCATCTGGTCCCTCCGGTATGTATCGCCGCTTCCAATTTATTTATGGAACATTGAAAAAAAAGTTTCAAGTACAGCCCTGTTATCAGAGAGGGATAATCTTCAGACTGTACAAAACACTGCATCTCTTGCCAATGTCGCGATGCAACAGGCCCCACTTCGTGCAACACATGCACTCCTGTTCAGTGTCCATAGCTTCACAATGTCTGCAGGTACACCAACAGGTTCCCAAAGTTGCAGGCTTGTGGCATTGAGAACCGCTAGCTCTCTCTCTTGTAGCCCCTGCACGGAGCTCCTGCAGCTCGTCTGGTGCTAGCTATGGGCAATACTTGTGCGCCTTCTTCCTCTTCTTCTTCTTTGGGTTAATGTCAGATTGCATCCAATTTAAGGTGCATACACCGCCACCAACTGTACCGGAGTGTGAGGCCGGTCATGGCCCACCCAATTCAGCACCACCCACCTCACCCCACCACCCTAGAAATTAAAATACAGCCCACTACCCCCCCACTCCACTACCTACCCTCCCCTTTCCCTTTCATCAACTCGTGAACCATCTCCCCTGTGACGTCAGTGACACCCATAAACTCCCTAGTAGCTCCCACCACAACATCAATCCTAGCATTCCGGCCCTTAACCTGACTACAAACATTCATCACACTACACAGAAATGCCGAAAACTCAACCCTGCCCACCACCAACGAATCCTTACCAACCACACATTAATGCTTACACGTCTCAGACAGTACCACATTCTGAATACCCATACCGTCCTCCAACACTGGGCCTACAACCCGCCCCTTCTTCACCTGCACACCTACCCCAAGTCCCCCCACTCTCTGCACTGCTTCCAAATACATTCAAATTTACGGTGTAGGGTACCGTACCAACGTTTTATTTATTCTTGTCTTGGCTGGCACACCATGTAAGACATTGGGCTACGGAGTCAAAATTTTCACGATAAGGTAAATATTTGTGTTCTGAACCTCTGTGTTTTAGTTAGCTAGCCAGCTAGCTAGCAATGCTACCATACTAGCAATGCTATGCTATTTCTGCATCAAGTGTATGCGTTAGTTACGATTGAATACAAAGATTATGGTTCCGTGAAACCAAAATGACACCAAATTGTGCAGCTGTAACAATACCTACTGATGTATATTTAATATATTGCAATTATATTATGAGTAATACGTTAATTATATCTGGCTGGCAAATTATACAAACACAACAACGTAGTGATTTCAATGTAGCAATATGTCATATTCATAGCTTTGCCCATCTGTGCATAAACACTGAATACAGTGCCTTGCGAAAGTATTCGGCCCCCTTGAACTTTTCGTCCTTTTGCCACATTTCAGGCTTTAAACATAAAGATATGAAACTGTAATTTTTTTGTGAAGAATCAACAACAAGTAGGACACAATCATGAAGTGGAATAAAATTTATTGGATATTTCAAACTTTTTTAACAAAAACAAACTGAAAAATTGGACGTGCAAAATTATCCAGCCTGCTTAAATTAATACTTTGTAGCACCACCTTTTGCTGCGATTACAGCTGTAAGTTGCTTGGGGTATGTCTCTATCAGTTTTGCACATCGAGAGACTGAATTGTTTGCCCATTCCTCCTTGCAAAACAGCTCGAGCTCAGTGAGGTTGGATGGAGAGCGTTTGTGAACAGCAGTTTTCAGTTTTTACCACAGATTCTCGATTGGATTCAGATCTAGACTTTGACTTGGCCATTCTAACACCTGGATATGTTTATTTGTGAACCATTCCAATGTAGATTTTGCTTCATGTTTTTGATCATTGTCTTGTTGGAAGACAAATCTCCGTCCCCGTCTCAGGTCTTTTGCAGACTCCATCAGGTTTTCTTCCAGAACGGTCCTGTATTTGGCTCCATCCATCTTCCCATCAATCAATTTTAGCCATCTTCCCTGTCTCTGCTGAAGAAAAGCAGGCCCAAACCATGATGCTGCCACCACCATGTTTGACAGTGGGGATGGTGTGTTCAGGGTGATGAGCTGTGTTGCTTTTACGCCAAACATAATGTTTTGCATTGTTGCCAAAAAGTTCGATTTTGGTATCATCTGACCAGAGCACCTTCCTCCATATGTTTGGTGTGTCTCCCAGGTGGCTTGTGGCAAACTTTAAACAACACTTTTTATAAATATCTTTCAGAAATGTCTTTCTTCTTGCCACTCTTCCATAAAGGCCAGATTTGTGCAGTATACGACTGATTGTTGTCCTATGGACAGACTCGCCCACCTCAGCTGTAGATCTCTACAGTTCATACAGAGTGATCATGGGCCTCTTGGCTGCATCTCTGATCAGTCTTCTCCTTGTATGAGCTGAAAGTTTAGAGGGACGGCTGGGTCTTGGTAGATTTGAAGTGGTCCATTTCAATATTATCGCTTGCACAGTGCTCCTTGGGATGTTTAAAGCTTGGGAAATCTTTCTGTATCCAAATCCGGCTTTAAACTTCTCCACAACTGTATCTCTGACCTACCTGGTGTGTTCTTCATGATGATCTCTGTGCTTTCAACGGACCTCTGAGACTATCACAGAGCAGGTGCATTTATACGGAGACATGATTTCACACAGGTGGATTCTATCTATCATCATTAGTCATTTAGGTCGACATTGGATCATTCAGAGATCCTCACTGAACTTTTGGAGAGAGTTTGCTGCACTGAAAGTAAAGGGGCTGAATAAATTTGCTCGCCCAATTTGTCAATTTTTTATTTGTTAAAAAAGTTTGAAATATCCAATAAATTTCGTTCCACTCCATGATTGTGTCCCACTTGTTGTTGCTTCTTCACAAAAAATTACAGTTTTATATATTTATGTTTGAAGCCTGAAATGTGTAACATTTGCCCTGTCTAACCATGCCATTACCCTCTTTTCGACTCATGGGCTGTTTATTGTGTTGTTGTAGATGTATGTGTCTTGGTGTTTGATGGTTCTTTATTCCTGGTTCTATGTTTAGTACAGTATTCCCTGTTATATGGTGTTATTTGTAGTCCCTTCGTATATTCCTTAGTTGAGTGTCCATCCCAGGTTTTTAGGTTTTCCCTTTAAGGTTTCGACCATATATGGTCCTTCCTGTGTTGAGTTTATTTCCTGTTCCCATGATTCCTCACGTGTCCTTGTTATCCAATCCCTGTTGGTTATTGTGTTCACAGCTGCACTGTCTTAGTCATCACTCCCCTATATTAGTTTGTGTCTGTCAGAGTTAGGGTGCTGGTCATTAAGGATTGTCGTATGTGTTCTTGCCTGTTACCAGCATCATGTCTCGTGAGTAAATACAATCTTCTTCCTAGTATTCCTTTGGTTCTAGTCTGCCTTGTGTTCAAGTTTTTCTAGTCTACAATTCCTCAGTCCCTTTTGTTATCTGTATAGTCCTTAGGGTTTTGTCATTTTTCAGTTTGCATTATATAAATATATATATATATACTTTGTCTTCAGTTCTCCTGCCGCATAGTTTTGGTTTGAAAAATAAGCTCTAAGATCTTTTTTTATACTTTGTGGATGAGTCATGATTCACCATCATTACAAAATGTGGCAAAAGGTCGAAATGTTCAAGGGGCCGAATACTTTCGCAAGGCACTGTACGTGAGTTGTATGTATAATTATAAAGATTGACTTACAGCTTACTAAGACTACTTGCTTTTTCTTTCATAATCATAGGATGGGATTGACTCTTCAAACTCCACTACTTCTACAAGCTACCCAGTAATCTTCTGCTTCGTCCATCCAGTATTGTTACCTTACCAGTCAGCTAAATGTCACAGGCCTATTATGAATAATGCTGTTTATTAACAAATCATTGTTTGAGTTCACAACAAAATGTATTAGCATTGAATGTAATAGATTTGTGTTACTTGACTACAATTATAAGATTATGAAGGGCTAATTTTGGAAAGCCTTTCACGTTTGTGTCATAATATATTGATGTTGTAGGTCAAGCAAATAACCAAAAATAATAACAATTCTCAAATAGTTTCAGGACCGATTCCTAAAAGTGACAGTAGGTGTTAGCCAATAGTCTACAAAACACTAAACACAACGTTAACAATGCAAGTTATTTGCACCTACTATAGGCTAGCATAGATGTATGCTTACTGTTTTGTTGGTCAATACAAATGCGTTCACAATAGCACAGTCTCACTTTTCCACACTAATGTATTTCCATGAGACTGGGCTGTTGTGAACGCATTTGTATTGACTAATAAAACATAATAAGCATACATCTATGCTAGCCTATTTTCACCTACAGTAGGCTAGCATAGATGTAAATATATTTGCAACAGTAAACACAACGTTCTCAATGCAAGCTACCGGTATTTGCACCTTCTGTAGGCTAGCATAGATGTATGCTTACTGTTTTGTCAGTCAATACGAATGTGTTCACAATAGCCCCATCTCACGTTTCCAAACTAATGTATTTCCGTGAGACTGGGCTGTTGTGAACGCATTTGTATTTACCTACAAAACAGTAAGCACAAAGTTCGCAATGAAAGCTATTTGCACCTAGAGTAGGCTAGCATAGATGTAAATATAGCCTACTGTAGGTGCAAATAGTTTGAATTGCTAAAGTTGTGCTTACTGTTTTGTAGGCAGATACAAATGCTTTCACAACAGCCCAAAATACATTAGTTTGGAAATGTGAGACTGGGCTTTTGTGAAATCATTGTATTTACCTACAAAACAATAAGCACAATGTTAGAAATGTAAGCTATTTGCACCTACAGTAGGCTAGCATAGTTGTAAATATAACAATGAGAGCTCAGCTGACTGACATGAAAAACAAACAAAATACTCACTTTATACTAAGGCATCCGTCCCTGCAGGCTTTGGCTGGTGTTTTCAACCTGATAACCTTCGGTATCCTCAAATAAGTTGTGGATCAAAGCTGGGGTGCTCTGTTACACATACTGGCGGTGCCGTTTCCTCAGCAGATTCTGCAATTTCTTCAAGAAGAAAATGGCATTGCTGAAATTCACGACAGCAATAGGACTCTATCTGTGTCCATATACACACAGTGAGAGCACTGACACCACCAGTCCGCCCCAGCTTGTGTCTGCCCGGGCTCTTGCTCCTTAGCATCAGTCAGGTCTCGTTTCTCTACTGCAGTAGCAGCTAGGGCAGCCTGTTGTTTCTCATTCATCCGCAACTCTTCCTTGCTGTATTGCGGCTCTTTCGGGCAGCCACGAGCATTGGATTCATGCACCTGTTCTTCAGAATCCCCTTCTGTCATATTATTTTCAAAACTACCCTTAGCCATTGTGGTTAGCCTACTAAAGTATTACTCAGTTTTTTCCACAGAGCAATAGCCTGTTCGCTTGGCTTCAAGATGGCTGACACTTTTTGAAATTCTGGAAGTGAGGTCCCACCCCCTATGGGCGGGTTGAAAACATGCGAAAGTAGCTCCTCCTGCTGGCTATAGTTCATAGCCTCTTGACAATTTTTGCGTCATCTGAGGCATTTTTCCCATACAAACAATACAGAGACTTCACATCTCAGGGGGATATGAGGGATTGATGCAAATTATTTCTAAAAACTACCAGTTTTGTACTGCTACAAAGCTTAATGCTAATCGGTGAAGTATTCCTTTAAGCTCCTCCATAGACAGATCCATAGACAGATCACCAGACATTTCACCTTACCCCCATTTAACACCTCCAACTTCAACAACTTATCTCTTTGTGCCCCACTATCCACCACAATAACAACCCTACCACAATTCAAACACCTAGCATCCATCTCCCTCCCAACCTATTCCCTAATCACAGTTAGTGACACTGGATGCATCACCTATTTACAGAAACCTCATGTACTTAAAACACTACTTAATAGCAAAACCTCATTAGTGGGGGGTCTGCAGCCTGTATACGGTAAATGTATAGCGTGTACAAGATACTGTGTGATATGCAAGGTAGAATGTATGGAACGAGTGAATGTGGAGATGAAGTGTGTTCAGTAACTGCACCTGTTGAGTATGGATCTGTGTGAATAGAGACCGAATTGATGTTAGCATGTGACTTCACTGACAGCTCACCGAATGAGTCATATGTGAGAAATCTACATGATCATCTGTCACGTACAGACCTTCTAACCTCTGTCTGGTTGTGCTCAACGGGAGGAGTCAGGGACCTGCATCCAGTATCTGAGTCTGAGTGCCCATTGGTTCCATGTTCTTCTTCGGGTCTGGTGGGGTCCAGTCGATTTCCATCCATATTATGTTCAGTTCCAGCTAGTGCAGGTAACAGGACATGGTCTGGTAAGTGTTCAGGTATATTATGACTTTCCAACCCTACAGGTTCTGGAGTAGCTGGATCTTTTACTGAGATACAGGTAGTATTTCTCTGAGGCAAAGTCAGTTGTTCATGGAGGATAAGTGGTCTCTTCTCTGTTCTCGTTCCCGGTATCCTCAACCAGTTACCTGAGGCGCAGTCTTCATCTGAATCAGAGTTGATGCTCTCATCTCTTCTGTATGTCGGTCTGTTTTCCTCGTCTTTGTTTGTGTTTTCGTTTCTTTTCTGGAGGTGGGATGATTTCAACAGGTAGATCGTTTACTAGTAATAGGAGATTACGGTGCAGTGTTCTGGTTTTTCGCTGGTCTCCGGTGTCAGAAAAGACAATGTATACTGGACTATCAGACAGTTGCTTTTTCACTTTGTAAACAGTCTCCTCTCATTATGATCTTAATTTGCCTGGCCCTCCACGTTCACTGAGATTCCTGACCAGAACCTGGTCTCCTGGTTGCAGCACCATTCCCTTGACTTTCCTGTCATAAGTTACTTTCCCTCTTGCACTGGACTCTTTGCTATTTTCACTAGCAATCTGGTAGGCTTCTGACATTCTCTCAGCCCATTTATTCGCATATCCTCTAGGTGAGTATGGTTCCTTTTCCTCTCTGAACCCAAACAACAAGTCAACAGGAAGATATGGATGACGGCTGTAGAGGAGGAAAAAGGGTGACTAGCCTGTGGATTCATGTCTGGTACAGTTGTAAGCGGGTACAACATGCGGGAGGTGGTCCTTCCACCGCAGTTTCTCACTTTCAGTCAATGTCCTCAGCATCTGGAGTATGGTGCGGATCAATCGCTCTGCCAGATTTCCTTGCGGGTGGTAGGGTGATGTTCTTGAGTGTCCAACTCCAGACAGTTGTTACAATGTTTCAAATAGCTTATTTTCAAATTCATGGCCCTGGTCGTGATGGAGTTTGGAGGAGTATTCAAATCGGGGTATGAAGTCACTGAAAATACGCTCAGCAGCTGTTTTACCACTCTTGTTCTTTGTGGGATATGCCTGAGCAAATCTGGTGAAGTGATCAATCACTACTAAAATATATTCATAACCTCCACAACTGGCTTCCAAGTGTAAGTAGTCAATGCACACTAGTTCTAAAGGGAAGCTGGATGTAATGCTACCCATAGGAGCACAAACGTGTATGGTAGGTTTCTTGGCTTTAATGCATAGGCATCTTTGTGTGACATAGTCCTCTATTTCTTTTGCCATAAAGGGCCAGTAGAATCTCTCCCTAGCAAGATGAAGTACTCTATCGGTGCCCACATGGCCCATCTCATTGTGTAGATATTTCAATGCTAGTGTTCTGTATTTGGAAGGGAGAACCAACTGCTTCCGTTCATTTGTTCTACGATAAAGGAAGTAATTTTCCTGATGTAGCCTGCTCATCATGTAGCTTGCTACAGTTTTCCGTATGTCATCTGTCAATTTGGTGTTTGACACCTTTAACTCGATTATCTGGTTTATGGCTTGGTCCTCTCTTTGTGCTTTTACAAGGTCACCATGGCTGATGGTTGGCAGGTTAGTATATGGCTTTTGGTGGTGGTCTGGGGAGGAGGTGTTGAGTGCTGCCACGCAGGCTATATCTTTGCATTTAGCTGCCTGACTTCTCCCTGCCTCATCTGAGAACTCCTCTGTGCAAGTCATCTGGTAGGTCTCCATATCCAAGGGGAGGCGAGACAGTGTGTCTCCATCCACATTTGACTTTCCGGGCCTGTATTTGATGTCAAACTGGAAGTCCGAGAGCTCACCAACCCACCTATGGCCAACTACATTCAACTTTGCTGTGCTCATTACATAGGTCAGCGGGTTGTTGTCTGTGTAGATGGTGAAGTGTGGAGAGTAGTACAGGTAATGGTGAAATGTCTCACACACAGCCCATTTCAATGCAAGGAACTCCAGTTTTCCACTGCGCAGGTGGTAATTGCATTCGGCTGGTGTGAGCATTTTTTAACCATATCCAATAACTCTCAATTTTCCATTCTGATGCTGATAAAGGACAGCTCCTAGGCCCTTGTCTGATGCATCTGTATGCAGTGTGAGGGGCAGGTTAAAGTCTGGATATGCAAAGACAGGTGGATTCGTTAGGAGAGAGACCAATTGTTCAAGGGCTTCCTGATGTTCGGGTGTCCAGTTTACATGTTCTTTGGAAGGCAACTGTGGATGTTTTGCAGTTTTTCCCGGTGCTGACATCTGGGCTTTCTCTGGTTTAGTTTGAAGTAGGTCATAGATCGGTTTTGCAACCCAATGTATGAACGGTAATAGCCCAGGAACCCGGTCAGCTTCCTTACTTCCCCAACTGTCTGTGGTCTCTTGTTTACCAAGCTTCGTACCGCTTCCAAGTCACATCGGTCTATTTTGACTCCCTCAGCTGACACGAGGCGACCCACATACCTGACTTCTGGTTTGAACAGCTCACATTTTTCAGGCCTCAGTTTCACTCCATGGCGCCGGAGAGCCTGGATAACTTTGTGGAGTGCCTCAACATGTTCTTCAAATGTTTTTGCATAGCAGAGTACATCATCAAGATAGGGTGTGCAACAGTCATA
>JACXGM010036637.1:0-11330 GCA_016801145.1 Umbra pygmaea
AAAGGTCCAACTAACTCATCTTTAATAATACCAGCCCATACCAGTACCCCACCTCCACCTTGCTGGCATCTGAGTTGAAGTGGACCTCTGTGCCCGTTACTGATCCAGCCACAGGCCCATCCAACTGGTCCGTCAAGAGTCACTCATCTCATCCGTAAATAAAACCTTGGAAAAACCTTTCTTGTTCAGTGGTGGTCAGGTTTCGGCCTTCCATACCTTGGCCATGTCTCTTAGAACTGAACACCTTGTAATTCTGGGCACTCCAGGTAGGTTTCAGTTCTGGAATATGACAGCACTGGAGGATAATGGTTCTTGGTAGCTTCACGTTTCAGTCTTCTCAAATCTTTTGGCAGTTAATTTGTCTTTTTTTCTCAACACGTTTCTTGCGACCCTGTTGACTATTTGCAACAAAACATTTGTTGGTTCTGTGATCAGACCCCATTATCCTAGCAATTTCAGAGTACTGCATCCCTCTGAAAGAAGTTTTACAATTTTTGAGTTAAATCTCTTTTTGACCCATTTTGCCTGAGGAACAGAAGCTGCCTAATAATTATGTTCACCTTGATATATGGTGTTGCGCACCTTCGACCACACACTCAATCATCACACAATCACAAGCATTCCAGTGTATATAGCTTGGAGTTGAAAAATATGCATAATAATGATATGGTCAAAATACTGACTTGCCTAATAATTGTGCACACAGTGTTAGTACTTAGTTAAGTTTTTAAATACATTATGATAGCTAATGTTAGCTATGTAGAGTTACTTGCTAGGTTAGCTAGCTAGCTAATGTCATGGTAGATGGGTTAAAAAACCTTCAACATGTCAACATGCATTGGATGAGCTATTTAGAAAATATGATTATAATAAATGAATGGACAATTACTTGTTTGAAGATTACAATTCTAATGTATTATAATAAGTAGTCTGACATTTTCATGGATAACATAATTAATAATATATGTGAATATTATTGCAAACAATGTTATTGAGATAAAATACCAAATGAGGTAAGCAATGGGAATCTTTTAACCAAAGTATTTTATCTAATAGTGCCCCTTTTATTATTAAAGATTGGAAAGAATGGAAAAGAGTGAGATTAATATTAAGGGTGTGAAAAACTTGAAGAGAGGAGAGTTATGCTCTTATTCTAATCAAACTGAATGGCTTTTCAGATCAGACAGTTCTGTCTTGTGATATAGTGGTTTTCTCTGTCCACTCATGTTGGACTAAATACATAAAACCAATATTGTCCTTTTTTTTTTAAATTAATAAACAGTATTGGATATTTTAATTATATATTGATCGCTAACCTGGAAATGTCCCCGGTTTTCATTTCAGAAATTTGGTCACCTAACTTATAGTCTTTGATGGTTCTATTTCTCTAATAAATTCCCAACTGCATTGAAACTGTGCTGTATGGGCCTGTTTGTTATTGAGCTTGATGTCATGGAAACTCCACACCTCTTTACTTGCTACAGACTGTAACGATAGGACTCTGTATGTGGAATAAGAGTATTTAATGGAATAATATATTGCAATACAATGATAGGCTGATGGATCCAAAAGGGCTAAAGCACAAATACACAGGGCTTAGGCTAAGTCAAAATGCAGGGTCATAACATGTGGACTCATGCAGAAGTACACAGGTGCAGGGCTTGGCATGGTCGCGAGGCAGAGATCAAAACCAGGAAGGCAAGGGCCGAAGTATTTAAACAGGATCCAAGAAGCGTAATCAGGTCACAGGCAGCAATGGTCAAAGCAAAGGCATTAATCAGGCAACGGTACAAAACACTAGGCAATCTTGAGAGTAGGAAAAATATATCTAATCCTCAGTAGTTCAGTAAAAACAATACCGCGCAAAGAGGATGTGTGTCTGGCATGGTTATATACTGTTTGGTGTGCTGTGGCAGGTGTCAGTACTCAGGTGAGTGTGATCTGAGAAGTGTGCTGTGTTCATGCGTCTCGGGAAATGTGACATCATCTGTGTCGGGTGTTGGGGCAACATGACCTGAACCGTGAACCCTCACAGAGACCATTCAGAGCAATCATTGGATGTAATAACTCACCAGATGGTTGCCATAAATAGGTCCCTTAGTAAGGTTGGGTATTAAGAACCAGTTCCAGTATGGAACGATTTCCAAACCAACCGGTAATACTGGTATGAAAATGAATTTACTTTTTTGGTAGCTAACACCCTTTGTAAATATATGCGATTCAAGAGGCCAGCGCGGCCGTGCGACTGATGACACTTACCCAAAGATGCATCTTATTAGACAACAGATGACAAAAACATGCCTGGGAAAATGAAATTGAATGTATGCTGTAAATCACGCAGTGTAAACCAGCAGTGTTTTCTATGCAGGTATTGCTGTGACAGGTAACCTAACTTGACCAGCTATGACAGGGATGTCCAAACCCTTCCATGGAGGGCCTAGTGTATGCAGGTTTTTGGTCTTTCCCTTCAATTAGAGCATAATTAGGACCTAGACTGCCAGGTGAGGGGAGATGCTAACCAATTAGTGAGCTACTCCATCAGGCTTGAACAAGGTGAAAGCAAAAATCTGCATACACTAGGCCCTCCATGGAAGGGTTTGGACACCCCTGAGCTATGATAATGCAACACTCCCTCATCGGAGGCTAAAGTAGGAGGTTTAAGTCAGAGGTAGGAAAAGCACGGGGTGAACATTACTACTTATATACAGACAGTTGTTGGCCACTGCCCACGCCCGAAACCCTAACACAGGCCTATACGCTAAGTAGCCTATGGCGAAACACAGTGGGGACAGACGTAATATAGAGATTATGTTTTGTATCTGTATCGCCCACCTCTAGCCTAAATTAGGTATTCATTCACAATTAAACAATGTTTCTGTGAAATAACATCTATTTCTGGACAGAGACTACCATTAAACAAATGCAATTGTTTTATTACATTTCTTAATTTAAATAAAGCATTGTGTGTTTAATTACTTTTTTAAGAAAGTGGAGAAATATTGTCAAATAGCCTGTCCTGCATCTCCATTCTCCTTTCTACTGTTTTTCAATAAAGGAATGGATGTGTAGCCTGCTCCATGCTCCAGAATGCATTCCTGAATCTTGTAGGGGCACACATTTATTATGATTTAAATTTAAATAATAAATAATTATAATTAATAATTTTAAATAAAATTAATAATAAAAACACAGGCAGTAACAGGCTATCTTACAAGGTATTTCACAGCTCCTATACACTCAGTCAAGTGACAAAGATAAGAGAGAGATTGTCTGCCAAAACACCCAATTTATATAATTGCTACAAATCCCCAGAAACTCAAGACACACCCCTGCAGTCCCACCTGCTAAAAATTTTCAAAACAGTAAACCCTTAAACAACACACAGTACAACTAATATCCTGCCACAATGTCACAACATGGCAAGGACTATAGCCATGTTGTGGCAGAAATAAACTGTTAGGCTTTATGTTGGACTGATTGTGTATATATCTTTTGGTTTTATGAAAAATGTATATACACTGCTCAAAAAAATAAAGGGAACACTTCAACAACACAATGTAACTCCAAGTCAATCACACTTCTGTGAAATCATACTGTAGCCTGGTCCTACCAGACTCTCGTACGTACATTTCATTTGTACAGAGAGTCTGGCCACTCTCCATTGACAACCATTAACTTCCTTGAAGGCGGGTAATCTGTTGAAGTTTAAAACTATTGGATCTGCCCAGAGCCACTCTGAATCTGCCATAACCAATCACTAACGTTTGGTTGTGACATACTACACTCAAACTAGCGCAGGACATCAACCTCATCGTTCTCAGACACTCCCTCTGTTCACTAATTGGACCGGTAAAAAATTGTTCTGAGAAAACCAGGGGAATATGTTGCAAACCCAGACAGAGTACTGAAGGAAAAATTAATTACATAGGAGGGCGAAGCCAGGCTAATCACACTGTCCACTCAGGAAGCAACACTGATAGACAATCAATTTCACATGCTGTTGTGCAAATGGAACAGACAACAGGTGGAAATTATAGGCAATTTGCAAAACACCCCCAATAAATGAGTCGTTCTGCAGGTGGTGACCACAGACCATTTCTCAGTTCCTATTCTTCCTGGTGTAACGACTGGAGACAGTGGCGTAAAATGTAGCGTATTTTAATAGTTTGTTACCACAGACAATATACAATTGAAGCAGGATCCCAATAAGGCAGAGGTACATAAACACTTGGCAATATCGTGGTCAGGTAGCAGGGTTGAGGCCAGAAGACACAGCAGAGGTACAGAATCGGGATCCGGAAGGGTGGTGAAGAATACAGGCTTTCAAGGTCAGTAAACGGATGGTCACAGGCACAGTACAGGAATCAATAGGCGAACTCGAGAGTGAGAGAAGAAAAATGGTCAAAACACGGGTAATCAAAGTATACAAAGCGCTCAGTAGTTCCATAGAATAATACCTCGCAAAGAGGACTAATGGAGGACCTGTTTATATATGTGCTGTTGTGTGCATGAAGGCAGGTGTCAGTACTCTGGTGATTGCGATCTGGGGTGTGTGCTGCGTTCATGTGGCATAGGAACTGAGGATGTACTGGTGTCTGGTGCGGCTGTGATCAGACCTGGCTGCGACATCCTCACACCTAGCTGATGTTTTGGTTACTGTTAAATGCTGGCGGTGCTTTCACTCTAGTGGTAGCATGAGACCCACACAACTGACGATTTTGCAGGTTTTCCTACTTACAAAGCATGTAGAGGTCTGTAATTATCATAGGTACACTTCAAGTGTGAGAGACGGAATCCCCCAAAAAATCCAGAATATCACATTGTATGATTTAAATAATGAATTAGCATTTTATTGGATGAAATAAGTATTTCATACATCAGAAAAGCAGAACTCAATACTTGGTACCGAAACATTTGGTTGCAATTACAGAGATCATATGTTTTCTGTAGTTCTTGACCAGGTTTGCACACACTACAGCAGGGATTTTGGCCCACTCTATGGCGTTATATCAACGCCAAATGTCGCGGTCCCAAAGTACATCTCACGCAAGCAACATATATTATGTTTGAGAGAGCGAAGGACTGGAGTTGCAAGAGCAGAACTGTAGTTGCGAGGAGAATCCATGTGTCGCCCGAGCAGAAACCTTGTGTCACGCGTGCATCCTCTACATTGCGCATGCACATCAAGAGTGTTGTGTGGAAATTGCAATTAAGACGTTGCATTTATAACTTTGAGCAAGCCAAAATAATGTTGCAAGCAGTAAATTACTGCGAAAGGATAGGTTTTCCACACACTAAAAGTATTCATCAAAATCAAGACTCTGACCATTGCCCACACGTGAATGCCTACTCTCATGCAAGTTTCCAATCCCCTCGCAATGTCAGCTTTGGTCTCTCAGAATTGTATATATTTTTGATACAGGTAAACATCAGTTCGAACATTTATCCAATGAAATGGACTGGATTATTCCATTGAATGCAATTGGTCGACTTTATTTAAAAAAAATCCCCTGATTGGATCTGGCACATTTCGACAAGCACAAAAAACATCCATCATGACGGATGTTAATCCAAATCCAGTTTTTTTTTATTACAACCTATACATTTTATTACATCCTAGAAACTATTAATTTCGTTATATTTTTATTGACCATGATGTAAATTATTGCAAGCAGTATACTTTCACTTCTTAATCATGTAATAACAAATGTTAATGATTTCTTTTAACTTGTTTATGTAATTTACAGTAAACCATCATCTTACTGTACCTCGTTTACACTTGGATCTGCCATCGCTTTTTCAATCAATGCCATCCCGCAGTGAAGTATTATATATTGCAAAAACATATATTTTACATACACATATATGTATTATATGCCAAATGTTTCATACATATATTTATATATTCGATATTGGCCATTTTACATATGTTTTAATATATATTGACATAATTATAGGTGTTACGTTTATCCTTTATTTTACCAGGCAAGTTGATTGAGAACACTTTCTCATTTGCAGCAACCGCCTGGGGAGAGGAGAATGAATAAGCCAATTGAGAGATAGGGATGATTAGGTGTACCCTGGAAATCCAAAGTTC
This sequence comes from Umbra pygmaea, assembly GCA_016801145.1. NCBI lineage: Eukaryota > Metazoa > Chordata > Actinopteri > Esociformes > Umbridae > Umbra > Umbra pygmaea. The sequence goes on from JACXGM010036637.1 coordinate 6,098, forward strand.
TCGCGAGAGCACAATTTGAATTTGCTCAGCAAGTTACTCTGGCACCGAGTAATTCTGCTCATTAACTATGTCCTTGTAGCCGAGCTGCACCAATCACATCGGTCTATCTGATAAAGGCGTGCCAGAGGTGTGTTAAACAGATGACGACACGACAGCGCTGCGACATCGAAGTCATTAGTAAACATTGTAAGATCGCTATGGATTAACACCAGTTGTTTAAAACGACTTTGGCCACTACAATGAACGAGTTAGACTTGGCTTTTTACTAAAAGAGGAACAGAAGACGGCGCTCGAATCGTTCCTTTTTTTTAAATAAAATTACGTTTTTGCTGTTTTGCGACCTGATACAGCAAGAGTTTTATCTACCAGTTAGCTCCGCCATAGGGGCTTAGCGAAAAACCACTGGTGATTGGTCGTAGTGTTATCCAATTGCGCACCTTAAGACTTTCAAATGCATGCTTGGTGCCGCCTCTCGAGTTGGGTCATTTTCATTACTCGATGCCAGACCCATATCTCCTCCGGATTTGGGTCTGGATTTTTCCAGGCTAGATTAGGTGGCCATGAGGGCCAGATTGGAAATTTGTCCAGGACACTGGGGTTAACACCCCTACTCTTATGAATAGTGCCATGGGATTTTTAGTGACCAAAGAGTCAGGACACCCATTAAAAGTCCCAAAAGATGTCACTCTACGCAGGGCTGATGTCCCCATCACTACCCTGGGGAATTGGGAATGATCTTTAGACCAGAGTGAAGAGTGCTTCCTATTGGCCCACCAACACCACTGGTCTCCCATCCAGGAACTAACCAGGCCCAACCCTGATTAGCTTAGAAGCAAACCAGCAGTGCAATTTATTTTCTTTCTTGTCATGTGTTTATTCTATTGTCTAGTTGTTTCTTTTATCTAGTTGCAAGTACTTTGCAGAGGAAAATAATTAATGTTGTTTTGATAATATGTCTCTTTTGAAATGTAAACTTGTGGATCATTATACTGAAAATTAAAAAGTACTATATGCTACTGACAATGACTAAAGTCAAATCCTTGGTGTATTTAGTAAACTTTTCAGTAGATTGTGACATAATGGCAGTTGTATGATACTGGGACAACTGGTCCTTATTAAATGAAGATTACTGACTATACCCAGTTGTTTCTTTGCATACAATGCATTTTATTAAATTTATGCTAATATATATTGTACAATTCATAAATTTTGACTCTTGTTTGTATAAGATAATAATTGTATTTTTCACAGTAGTTAATGTAGGTGTCACGTTCTAGCATGAAGACAGCTCAAGGACACCACAAGATAATCCAATATATATATATATATATATATATATTACAGTTGGATTTATTATACAAACAAAACTGAGCAGGGAATACAAAACTAAGAAGGCACAAACAAACTCACAGGCCTATAATAACACCTGGCAATAAGAAGAACTAAACAGGTATTACTGATAACATGAACTCTAAGAGGCACTCACAGGTACTTACAGTAAACACATAATGGCAGGCAGGAAGGTGAATAAGGGACGACACAGCAGAGCAAGTTAGATAGTTAATGACCCAGCAACACATACAGGAAACAAGGACCTTATGTTTCCTGTATGTTTCCTTACACACAGCTGACTTAAATGAACCAATTACCTGGGCATACACAAAGGAGGGGCTGAAATACGTGAAGACCACAAGAGGGAGACAGAAACTAGACAGATGCCAGGCCATATAGACATACAATGGACAGGACAGGAAAACAGGATCTAAATAATGAAAAAAGAAACTAACATGCACACCAGCCGCGGTCGGTGGATCTTAATTGGGGAGGACGGGCTCATATTACGCTCGGGACCGGAGTGAATGGAACGGTGCACAAAATAAAAAAACACTAGGTTTCGTGCGTTGCGTACCATTCCATTCACTCCGGTCCCGAGCGTAATATGAGCCTGTCCTCCCCAACTAAGATGCACCGACCGCGGCTGATGCACACACGAGTCCGTATCGGTCCAGGCCATAGTCCGGGGCAGGAAGGGGAAATGTTACAGTAGGGTGAAGTCAGCTAAAATGGGCCACTTTTTGGTAATGGGCTTATAATTCCAACAAATAAGCTATACATTAGATCAAATGTAATTTTTCTGCCCTGCCTGCCTAGAAAACTCAGACCAATCAAAACTCTTGTTACAAGTCAAAAAGTGTTGAAGAAACAATGCAAGATCAGTTTTGTGATTTGCTGCAACGATATTAAGAGATATGACGCTACAACATTATTTTGCACATTTTACCTGATGGCCCAATTTAGCTGACTTCACCCTAATACAATATGGCCTAAACTGGTGGTTATTTCTGGCTTGTTCCCTTGCCAACAAGAGTTATGAACTCACAATAACAAAGAGATTCTCATGAAAATAATGTATTGAACGTTTATTCCATGATGTGTTTATGAGAAATGTTTATAATACTGCATATTCATATATTTCATAATCTTAACATATAATATTACATGTTTAAATATACAATATGCAATGTATTCCATATTCTGGGAAGCGCAATTTATATATTTCATGAAGATATTCAGGAGACATATGTACGTATATGTTGAGGATATACATATGTACAATATTTCATGAGTTTTCCGTGTGGATTTGGGATAAACTATTCCAGACGAGAATTAGGTAGCTGTATAAAAAAACGTATTTCATGCCAGATATTAATTCAATCAATGGCCTTTTAACCAATTAGGAAAACCAAGACTGCTCAAAAAACGCAACCAACTGCATTCAAATGGGACAATCCAGGCTTTTTCATTGGATGAATGTTTGAACTGAGGTTTACCTGTATCAAAAATATATAAAAATTCAGAGACCGAAGCTGACATTGCGAGTGAAATGGAAACTTGCATGAGAGTAGACTTTCACGTGTGGGCAATCATCAGTTTGTGGATCACAGAATGGTACAGAGTCTTGCTTTTGATGTTAACAAAAAATGTATATTGGGTTCAGGTCTGGAGACTGGATTGGCCACTCCGAGACCTTGAGATGGAGCCACTACTTAGTTGCCCTGGCTGTGTGTTTCGGGTTAATGTCATGCTGGAAGACCCAGCCACGACCCATCTTCAATGCTCTTACTGAGGGAAGGAGGTTGTTGGCCAAGATTTCGCCATACATGGCCCCATCCATCCTCCCCTCAATACAGTGCAGTGCGCTGCAGGATTTAAATCCATGACGGCGTAGTGTGTTACTAATGATTTTCATTTAGACTGTGGTCCCAGCTCTCTTCAGGTCATTGACCAGGTCCTGCCATGTAGTTCTGGGCTGATCCCTCACCTTCCTCATGATCATTGATGCCCCACGAGGTGAGATCTTGAATGGAGCCCCAGACCGAGGGAGATTGACCGTCATCTTGAACTTCTTCCAATTCTTACTGGTTGGTAGGTGATCAAATATGTCATGCAATAAAATGCAAATTAATTATTTAAAAATCATCACAATGTGATATTCTGAATTTTCAGTTTTAGATTCTGTCTCTCACAGTTGAAGTTTAGCTATGATGAAAATTGCAGACCTCTACATGCTTTATAAGGAGGAAAACCTTCAAAATCGGAAGTGCATCAAATAGTGAACGGGAAGACTAGGAACTCCTCTTCCTCCTCCCATAAGGGAACGTGTTCCTCTGAGCCGTAGCCAGCCTCCTCCAGCCAGCTACTTCTTAAATAGGCTACTCACTACTACTTCGCTGTCTCATTTTGTTAAGGTCATTCAATCTGTCACAAATCCCCTTTAGGTGTGTGGAGATGAATGAGACAGGCGCAAAGTAATGCCAATAATCCAATGATATTTATTCCAAACACTCGAGAACAAAACAAATACTGCCTCTGGCACGGAGTTAGGATTTTGGTTGTGAAGGTGTCTTGTGTTTGTAAACAAATTCATGAATTTGGGAGGGAAGTGAATGAAGAACACATTGGACATTGCAAACACATTTTAATTTTAATTTTTTAATTTTAATTTTTAATTTAACCTTTATTTAACCAGGTAAGTTGACTAAGAACAATTTCTTATTTACAGCAACGACCTGGGAGCAATTAGGGTAAAGTGTCTTGCCTAAGGACACAACGACATTTGGCTCAGTCGGGAATCGAACTGGCAACCTTCTGACTACAAGTCTGACTCCCTACCCACTGAGCCATCTGCGACCCATTTCTGTGATTATATTGAGTAAGTAGCCTACAGCAACATTGTTTCCTGTGCCAAATAGGTGAGATAGGCAGGCAGGAGGCGTAGGCCATATGAGCAATCTATCAGTCTGACATGTAGTCTACTGCCAGTCTGGTGTTTATAGACATTGTTTGAGTCAAGTGATTGGTGAAGTGCAGCGCCGGCGATCTCAAAGAATTAGCATATTTCATCTGACCAATAAAAGAAGTGTTTGTAATACAAAAAAAGTCAACCTTCAAATAATTATGTTCAGTTATGCACTCAATACTTGGTCGGGAATCCTTTTGCAATAATGACTGCTTCAATGCGGCGTGGCATGGATGCAATCAGCCTGTGGCACTGCTGAGGTGTGATGGAGGCCCAGGATGCCTCGATAGCGGCCTTAAGCTCATCCAGAGTGTTGGGTCTTGCGTCTCTCAACTTCCTCTTCACAATATCCCACAGATTCTCTATGGGGTTCAGGTCAGGGGAGTTGGCAGGCCAATTGAGCACAGTAATACCATGGTCAGTAAACCATTTACCAGTGGTTTTTGGCACTGTGAGCAGGTGCCAGGTTGTGCTGAAAAATGAAATCTTCATTTCCATGAAGCTTTTCAGCAGATGGAAGCATGAAATGCTCCAAAATCTCCTGATAGCTAGCTGCATTGACCCTGCCCTTGATAAAACACAGTGGACCAACACCAGCAGCTGACATGGCACCCCAGACCATCACTAAATGTGGGTACTTGACACTGGACTTCAGGCATTTTGGCATTTCCTTCTCCCCAGTCTTCCTCCAGACTCTGGCACCTTGATTTCTGAATGACATGCAAAATTTGTTCTTTTGTTGTGCTGCTTCTCTGTAGCCCAGGTCAGGCGCTTCTGCCGCTGTTTCTGGTTCAAAAGTGGCTTGACCTGGGGAATGCGGCACCTGTAGCCCATTTCCTGCACACGCCTGTGCACGGTGGCTCTGGATGTTTGTACTCCAGACTCAGTCCACTGCTTCCGCAGGTCATCCAAGGTCTGGAATCGGTCCTTCTC
>JACXGM010036638.1:0-11330 GCA_016801145.1 Umbra pygmaea
GGCAGCATATTCCCTAGGACCTACGCGGCAGCATATTCCCTAGGACCTACGCGGCAGCATATTCCCTAGGACCTACGCGGCAGCATATTCCCTAGGACTCACGCGGCAGCATATTCCCTAGGATTTACATCGCAGCATATTCCCTAGGACCAGTGGCAGCATATTCCCTAGGACCTACATGGCAGCATATTCCCACATGTGTCACATTACATCAGACCAGAGGTCACAGGTTGTTGCAAAAGGCTTTTTGATCAGAATAGTGTGCTAGAAAGGGATTTATTTAAGATGTTGGTAATCATGAAATTCATGAGTGTCTTAAGCTATTAGACCCAACGGCTGCACGCGTGACTGGTATTAAGAAATGGACCACCCAACTAATGAAATTAACTATCCATAACAAGTTTAAATCAACTATCCCGACCAAGGTTTAAATTATCTTTCCAAAATAATGATTCAATGAACAATTTTTTTATTTAACCCATTAAACAACATCTACAAGATATCAAATGTGTCCGTATGGCCACTGCTATGGCAACGTAAAGGCTTTGCTCCATTGGTCTTGACCCATAGCAGAGATCAGTAACCCTCCGTGGCTGTTACACAAACACAGCAGTCAGTCCCACAAAGTGATCCCATTGGTTATGCATGAGAGGATGTTTGGTCAGTCACACACACCCACACAGTCTAATCCAATGATAGGTCATTCTAGTTTGTCTGTGACCCGTTAAATTTGTTCGAGGATTCTTGGAGCTCCTCTACTGTGAAAAGGAGGCTATTCATGCCACCCCCCTTCCTCTCATGACCCCCGTCCCCCCCCAGTGGATGAGACCCCTCTGTCACTCTGACCCCGACCCCATTCGTTTCACAGCCAGGGTGGAATAGAAGTAACTCGGGCTGCCTCCCGTTCCCCAAAGTACACCCTAATCCCTACATAGCACACTACTTTCCACCACAGTCCTACTGGTTCCAGAACACAGAACTGGGATGTACCCCCTGGGTCCAGTGGGAGACAATGGGAGTGCCAGAGTGTGGGAACCATTCTCCCCTGGGAACAATGGACACTTCCACCCAGTCACTATCAAGTCACATTCTCTCACACACACACACAACGATAGAAGCTATGCTAAACATGCATCCCACTAGCCACAATAGCATCCTTCTACTAAAGTACAGATGGCCCCTGTTTTCCTCACACACACACACACAAACACACTATCAGATCCTGTCTAACATTCATATACACACCACAATTAGGCCAGTGTGTGACTGCTGTATATACGATTCTGCAGATAGAAGAGGAAATAACGCTTCCCTGTCTCTGGCTGGCTCACCGTGCACACTGCATCTAGGCCAGCTGTAGTGGGGCTCGTGTGGGGAAGACATGACAGCAGTCCCAGTGAGTAGGTATTCAGGGACACGTTATTAGTGTAACCCAGTTAGCTGTAACCGCTGACTGCTGGAAACCTCCCTGAGGAGAAACGGTCTCAAGGACGCTGGACGAGTCTGAGAAGAGAAACCCAGAGCCGGAACGAAGCAGCTAGCTCAGACCGCGTTTATCGGCACCGGAAGCTTCAGCTAAACTGACCCATAGAGACCAGAAACCAATTTAGAACAAAGGAATTTTGTTCTGCGGCCTGTATTTGTCAGCCTGTCAAATGATGAACTCGTCTGAACTTTTTGTCTGTGGAAATATACAGTATGAGTCATTTCTGCCTAGGGATGTGTCATCTCCGCTAGCCTTCAATTTGGGCTGTTTGTCCTAGCTTTCAATTTAGGCTGTTCATCTAAACTGATTAGATTAGAATCACTTGAGTAGAATCATTGATGTTTATAAATAAAATACAACAATGTTCACCCCCACCCCAGGATGCCCCTGGACACCCTGGTGGCAATATTTTAATAGAAATACCATTACTTCAGAAGGCTGAGGATACTAGCTAGCTGTCATTGATAGCTTTTACAGGGTAATATATTCTGGCTATATGATACAAACCATGTACCATCTTATTGTACAGTGCGCAAAAAAATTAAGGGAACACGCAATCATCACATTATAACACTCAATTTAACTTCAGGGATATCAATATGTCCAGTTAGGAAGCATTGGCAATTTTGAATCAATGTCACCTGTTTTGGTGCAAATGAAAATGATAACAGGTGCACTGGAGAGTCAAAAGCAAGAAAACCCCCAAAAAGGAAATGTTTTGCAGGTGGTGGCCACAGACAATTACTCTCTCCTTATCCTTCCTTCTGATTCTTCTTCAGTTTTGCATTTTGCTAGTGTCCTGCTAGTGTCCTAGCAGTAGTGTCCTTGTCACTACTGGTAGCATGAGGCGGTACCTGCAGCCCGTTCAGGTTGCACAGGTAGCCCAGCACCTCCAGGATGGCACATCCACATGTGCCGTTGCAATGTTTGCTGTGTCTCCCAGTACAGTCTCAAGAGCATGGAGAAGATACCAGGACGTTACACAAAGAGACCTGGACAGGGCCATTGAAAGGCACCAACCCAGCAGCAGGACCGGTATCTGCAACTCTGTGTGATAAGGAACAGGAGGAGTGCTGCCAAAGCCCTACAAAATTACCTCCAGCGGGCTAATGGTTTGCATGTTTCTGACCAAACACAACTTAGAAAGCTATGCTGCCTACAACGTCATCCAGCATGACCAATATGGCTGTGGGTGTTTTAGTTTAACCATTACCAGGCAAGTCGACTGAGAACACTCTCATTTGCAGCTTCGGCCTGGCGGAAGGGAGGGAGAGGAGGGGGAAAGGGGAATGAATAAGCCAATTGAGAGACAGGGATGATTAGGTCGCCATGATGGTATGAGGGCCAGATTGGAAATTTGTCCAGGACACCGAGGTTAACACCCCTACTCTTACAAATAGTGCCATGGAATCTTTAGTGACCACAGAGACTACGGCCACCCATTTTAATTTCTCATCCGAAAGACGGCACCCTACGCAGGGCAGATGTCCCCATCACTGCCCTCGAGCACTGGTAATGATCTTTAGACCAGATGGAAGTGCCCCCTACTGGCCCTCTAACACCACATCCAGCAGCACTGGTTTCCCATCCAGGGACTAACCAGGCCCGACCCTGCTTTGCTTTAGAATAAAATCAGCAGTGCAATACAGGGCTCTATGCTGCTGGCTGTGTGAGTGATGGTCTGGGGAGGCATATACTCGGATGGTCGCACAGACCTCCACGTGCTAGCCAACAGTACCCTGTATGCTGTTGGGTACTGGGATGAATGATCTATGCATTGCTCCTGCCACAGCTCATCTGAGATGTCCCATTTGTCAGTGATACCTCATGAGGTCCTTGTGTCAAAGCAGGAGCTTGATGAAGCTAGAGTCATCTTCTATGTGGAAAGTGGGCATTAGACCTTCAAGAGCCAGAGGCCAGAGCTCCACCTGAGAATATCCTCACAACTGAGGCCGTGGAGGTCTTCTTAACATTCCCATAATAAGTCCTTGGATGTTCTTGTCATCACTGATCATTTCACTTGTGGTAACATTTTCTAACCTTATTTTTTATGTATAACCTTTCAGTTGGTTCAAACCTGTTGTTACCCAGGTATGGTACTCAACAGGGTGGGTGATGTTTGCCAAATCACATACACTTTTTAATTTTTTTATTTTTCTTATTTTCTCATTGACTTGTCAGGATATTTCCCATCACAATAGTCACTGACAAAAACATTTATTAACACAGACAAAAACAAACACACGGACACAACGTGCGTTCCTGCAGTGACACAGTAAACTCAATTCAACTGTCATTCACTCATAGATAGCTAAGCTAGGATATATCGATTTTACACCAACAAATACTATTGCTGGGCAAGGTTACTTCAGGCAAGAAAACCACATTGTACTTTGCCAATATTGGTAGTTGGTAGGCAGTCCTACATTTACAGCAGGGAAATAGCAGAGGTTCGGCGAGTTACTGCAGTTTGGAACTTACACGGATGTTCGAAATTTATTTAAACCAGGATTGAACAGCTAACTAATATTTAAAAGAAGTCAGCTCATAATGGTAGTTAACTAGTAGTAACATATTTCGATTTTATCTCCATACACGCCAAATTACGATAGTGTCACATCATCATGGCGTGTCAAACGCTCGTGTCCTCTTCTTACCTGCATGGAATCAGCACTAATTATCTCCCCCTGAAGTCGTTTACCGATTTCAATCGCCAGTTTAGACTTCCCAGTACCGGTAGCACCTAAAATCACGACTAACGGTGGTACAACACTTTTTGTCAGAGCGCACTGCAGACCTCGCACGGGCGCCGCCATCTTGCGTCTTCCAGCTGATCCATTAGTTCTGCGGCTGCGCATTGATGCAAGCTACGAGGCGGGCTCTGTAGCTTAGCAACGGAAAGAAGTTCTCATGGCACCGCCGTGGGGAAAAGATTAAGGCAGAGATGGTGTGGAAAGAACATTGAAGGCAGTCGTCTATCGAAGCCCTTTTGTTCGACAAAAAAAGAAAAATTACACAGAGTGTTCTACTGAAATGAATGTGTGTAAAAGCATCAAAATGGTGTAACCTTTAAGTTGGTTTTAGCTAAACTAACAGTTAATTTAATAATTAGTGTTATATATTGCAAAAAATAATAATACGCTGTTTTTGAACATTCAATACAGGACTACTGCTTATTCTCTCCAGCTCAGGCAGGTTGTTATGGAAACTGAGGGGACCAGAGCCATGGCAACTGAAGATGCTTGTTACCATGGCAATGAGAACACGACATGTATCCGTGGAGATGGTTCTCCAAGAGTGGGAGTGGTTTTCGCGCTCACTTGCACAGGTGTTGATTTTAAAGTGTAAGACATGTTTCCTCTGAAAATAGATTTTTTTCTTAATCTCTAAAAACAGAAATGCACAGAAGAATGTGCATACACTAGGCCCACTAGTCAACCAAAGCTGTCTAACCTCTGTATTTGGAACAGAAAAGCCATCTCCGTCTCCATGAATAGGTCTACGATCACATTACAGGAAACACACTTACAGCTGGCAAAGTTCTCAGCTGCTATATGGGTGTGTTAGAGTAGGTCCACTTCCTTATGAATAATGGTTTCTACTGTCATGCTGTTTGTATAATACTTCCACTACTACCTTTGTAATCATGTGAGAATATTTGCAGCACTTGTGGCAGCTGCCTTGACACAAAAACCAACAGACAAAAGTGATGTTTTAAACTGAATTTTTATTATTCACCTTCTGATTTATTCTCCCCATACTGAAAACAAGGTAATGAGGTACTGAAAACAAAGTGCTTGAAACAAGGCCCACCATATTGCACTTCCTCCAAAAAAGTGAATCATGGTGCATTGCCAAGAGGACAGAGTCTAACCGGGTGGAAAGATCAACAAAGATCAGAGTCAGCCAGTTAACTCTGATCTACAACAGAAGTTGCCTAACTGCAGATTTTTTAAAATCAAACTGCAAAATGTGGAATTTGTGATTTGAGTCACTGATTAAATTAGGCCAATTGTTTAAGCTTAACATTACTCAAATGTTTGATCAAGTCAGCTGGGTAACTCCTCGATCCTGCTAGATATTTCCCGGCCCGCCAGGACAGCCTAGATAGACCAGTGACTAAACAAATTAAAAGTAAAAAAGCCAGCAGGCTGAAACCAATAATGTCCTGAGGGTGGACCAAAACAACATAACAAATAGAAATGTAAGATATGATGGTAGTACCCGTGCTAAAATAAAGGATTAAATAAAATATACTCTCGTCCTCTCTCCCGCTGCCCCTACATTCTCACCCTCTCCAGCTCTCCAATCTTACGCTTTTTCTTGCTCACCCCTTGTTTCTCATTGTATACTCTGTGGGAGGCATGTAGAGAAAGCTAAGCTTCTGGGATTAACATTTGGAGCAGCTAATCCTCACTGAACCCAGACTGACAAAAAAGGTGCAACTCAAAATGAATAGGTCTCATCCAAGTTTCTGGGTCTGCATCCGCTATTTCAGAGGAGCACTGGCCCAGGATCTCCCCTTGATGTTTTACATTATGATCTACAGGTCTGAAGTTATGCTAGAACACCACTGCTCTGAGATCCTACTGCGTGCTAAAGTGTTTCCCTGGTTAAGGATGACAACAGGCTTCTGAGGAGCAAACAGTCTTGTATGACATCAACAAGACTTGTACACTGCAGTGCTCTGGCTTGACCCAAATAGATCCCTTCAGGGTTGCGACGGCTGTTTGGGAAACAGCTCGTAGGTGGTTGTCCCAAATGGGAGCTACCCTAATGGGGACCGGGCAGTGCCAGTGGGTTCCTGTTGGACTACAGACCAGCCAAGGAATTTAAGCACTAGATCCTCTTAGTCAAGCTGCTGTGAGGGTTAAGGGAACGCAGGCTTAATAAAGTGATTGGATTGAACAGCTTTCTGCAACTGATTTTACAGGGCAAACCGACAGAGAGAGACAGTCTTAACTACCAGGTAAAAAAATAATAATAACCCACATCTAAATAATATTAAATAAACAAACAGTCTTAAGCTCACACAAACAAAAGAACAAACTGTAGGAAAATATAGTACAAAATTTCTCTCGTCATTGCTGACATACTGTACAACTAAAAAAAAAAAACAGGCATTGAGAATGTCAAAGTGGCTAGAGTGAACAAAGTTTCAATAGTGTTATTTACATTTTTGATTTAACCTTTTTATTAAGAAAAATAGAAGCATGTTGAGATATGTTTGAGCTTACCCATCTTGGGAACACAAAAGGTACAAAAGGACAATAAGAGGTTCTGAACACTCTGGTTTTGGTTCTTTAGACGCTGTAAAGGATCCTAGTACGTACAGACTTAAACACTCCCACCCTGCTGATCTGGACATATGACCAATCACTGGATTAAATGTAGATTTTCTTTCCCCCAGACAACAGGAAATCAAATGGGAGAAGCAGATATTCAATTTCTAGTTCAAATAAATTGGCATTCGATAAAAATGTATTATCACTTTGACCAGTGTCACATTAAAGAAGATATCGTTGAGTTTAAAGAAGATATCGTTGAGTTTAAGAATTTATAACCACACCCCACCAAAAAAATATTATAATTAGGATTATAGTTGAAGAGGTCAACAAATAAAATGTGGATTTTTTTGCACAAGAGAGTCATAATAATTGTTTGTTTTGTTTAGTTCTTTAAACATGCATATAACTCAGTAGCTCTCAAAACACTGCCTACATATCCTATCAACAAGTCAGTCATAACAGTGGGAAACTTATTTTTTATAAACACTTAATTATTATTAACATAGATATACCAGGGAGACAAAATGCCAAACCATAACCTTACCCCTCCCATAACAAACCTGCTAGTCATGATGTGACACCAGCCCACTATCCTTCCTGAATGGATGATTGCTCTGTCAATCACTCCCAAACAAATGTGCAAAACAACAGAAGAACACACATCATAAGAGAACCAGAAACCCGTAGGCACCCCACAAAAGGGAAAGTGTCTTTGTTCCTCTTTCACTTCATGCATTCTGATCCAGCCACTAAACCCTTAACCTGGACCCTACGTCAGCTGATCTACTCCTGATGGAGAGATAAGGGTCAAGGTCCATTTGGAATTGGGCCAATGAGATCAGAAATATCCAATCTGGTCCAGCCTGCATTCTGACGTAAGAAGGATCAGGTCCAGTAGTACTACTACAGGCTTGTCACCTCACAGCCAGCCAACCAGTAACCGAGCCAGTTGCTGCTGAAGTGTAGTTTCCATCGACTAGAGGTCGCTGCCAGAAAGCACGTGAGCTCAGCATTGTTTGAGCTGTGCCAGCCTGCGGAGCAGCTGTTGCTGCCTGGCCTTCAGCTGCCTCCTCTCCTGGGCACGCTGACGCTCGCTACAGTGCAGCTGCTGCAGGTACTCTGTGGCACGCGTCAGGATGGCGACCTTTGGTGTCTTGGGACACTCTGCAAGCCCTGGGATCTCATCCCGCAGCGCCAGAAAACGGGAGCGCAGGTCGTTCCGCCGTTTCCGTTCCATGAAGTTGTGGGTCTTGCGTTTGTCAGTGTCCTCGCAGTCAGATGACTGTGGGCTGCAGGGGACGGAAAAAGACCTACGGGGTGGGGATGATGAGGAGGGAGAGAGGGACGAGCTAGGGGAAGGCGTGCTGGCAGGAGATGACTCTGACCTGGCTGGTGGTACGGGAACGTAAGGCAGTTTGCTCTCAGATTTCTGACTGATGTAGCCAGGGTGCAAGTTTGGTGAGTGGGAGGAGTTCGAAAAGTCGAAGGGAGAGTTCTGGAGCTCGTGTCGGACCCTCTTCCTGGGGGGATCAGGGTCTGCGTGTTTCACGGTGTGCGTGTCTGGGGAGGGTGCAGCGTAATTGTGCTGCTGTTGGTGGATGGAGATGTGGAAGCGTTTCATGCAGGGATCCAGAGGGTCAGTCCGCACCATGATGGTCACCGGGGTCCGTCCGGTCAGCCCCCCGCCGGGCCTACCCACAGCCCTGCTGTTGACCAGCTGCTTGTGCTCCACAGTCACAACGTCGATCTCCTCCTCATCTTCATCTTCGTCGTCATCTTCACTAGATTCATCATCTGGAAGAAAAAGGGGATGGAGGTCAGTGACAAATGTGCAAGAGTGGCATCTTACTTTTCATTGACATGCATGTTCGCAATAATTTCATGCAATAACTGGTGAGCAAGACACTGAACTGTAACCGCTCTCAGGGTGTTGCTGTAAATTAGAATTCAATCTTAAATCAACTTGCCTAGTTAAATATAGGTAAACAAAGTAAACAAATGATTGTGTGTGTGCGTGTGTGTGTGCATGCAGAATTCCACTCAATGGCTGTCATCTTTAGACAAACTGAGCGCTGTTACCACAGAGACCTCAGTAGGACTTCTGTAACTGTAAGAAATCTTTTTTTAAACAAAGTTCTTCCCTGATTAAACAGTTAGGCATTTTTAAACCAGGGTCCTCTGAGTAGCCTCGTGGCTGTGACTCATTGATTAAACATTGTTTTATTACAATAGGGTAACAGGGTCCATGTTTATCTAGTAAGGTATTCTGATTTCGTTAATTATGATTAGTTAGAGGTTTAATTGATTTCAGTAGTTGACTATCTGTACTAGTCTGTGGTAAACTGAAAGAATTATTAGCATATGTTGTTCTGTTTCATGTTAGCCCAGCTTGTGAACTCAGGGCAGGTGAGAACACCAGTTTGTACATCCCTTTAAACATCAGTTTACAGCAATTTCCTGTATTATCAGCATTCAAGTCACCCCCCCAACCCCCCCCCAGGTCAGGCAATTTCAGTTTGCATACCTCAACACCTGTATGCATAAAGTTTGGCATGAGTTTCTTTGTATCTCCTTAAATAGTATCGCCAATGTTATGGACTTGCCACAGTCTGAATTATACTAATGTTTGGGGTGGCAGCTTGCCAACAGCAACTGATTGTTAATTGAAAGATTGATATGTCCCTGAACATTAAGGGGAAAAAATCTGGCAATCTGTCACCGTGTGAGGCCGCTAACACTACAGGATAACAGGATGTTGGTATCTAGAATAGTGTTCTTATTCAACCTAACCTGTGTTTATAGAATCACTAAATAAAGAATACATCAGACTACGTGTTTTACTGCATTTAATTGTAACTTAGAATCTCTAATTGAGCTGTGACGACTAAAGGCCACCATATTGGATGAGCAGTGTGATAAGAACTGGACGCTTTGGCGACATGTGGTTGGAGGAACCAGATGAGCGCCCATTGCCGTCCTTCATTTATCCAAGGAGTTTCAGAGCTGAGGGGGGGGAACTGGACATGGCCATTTGGGGGGGGGGGAACAAATGGGTCAAAAAAATCTAAACACTTTCCTTACTTGCTTATTTCACTTTTCTTTATTTTACACTTGCTAACAAGGTAAACAAATGCCTCCCATGCCACAATTCTCTCTAAATCTCCTTCCCCCTCTATACAATCATACAATTAGCATCAATAAAAATGGACAATGATAAATATATTTGTAATTCAGGGCTCATCTACAAATGAGCCATTTGTGTCAGTATGACCTCCAAATTTAAACTTAAAAAACTAAAGCCACATGCCAAACACAGATCAGACATTCCCACTACACATTTTAAAGTAGTTTGTCTTGCTGAGAAAGTGTTTGTGCATCCTTCTGTGATAATGTGATTTCTAACCTACAAAAGCCTATATTTAACAATGTAAATGTAATAGAGTTGACTCCCATTTCAAGCCCATCTGCAGACACAAAGCAACCACTGCCTCTCAGCTAGTGTCCCAAACAACACCCAAATATAGTGCACTACTTCACACAAGTACACTCAGGACTCCACTGAAAAGTAGTGCACAACTTGAAGAACAATAGATCCATTTGGGACACACTGTGTAAATTGAAAGAAGAGTACACCAAAGTAATTGCTTCAATGTGGATTATGTTGCTCTTAAAAGGCTTATGGCCACAACAAGAACTTCAACAGACTTCATGCCTGGGTGAGAGAAGAAGGTGAGGCCAAACTACTAGAAGGAGTCTGTCAACCTGCCTGCACATTTCTACTGTCTGTAGTTTCATCTTAACGGCTGCACATCTGTGGGCAATACTAACTAAATGTACAAAGATGTAAGACAACTGTGCCCTCTTCTAATAAATAATAAATGTTTGTCCAGAACTACATGTATACCTGTGTCAATTGATCATTTAAATTGCAAGCTCTTTTACCCAAATATTAGGCTACTAGAATAAACTACAACATTTTGACTTGAATATAATTTCAAAGCCTTGTATGAAAGTGTGCAACACAGCATGAGATTAAGATGAATAATGCTTCGCTATTCACCAGCACATCTAAGCCCGGCTCCCGGCGGTTGCTACAGACTCAGGAGTGCAAATTTGCACGCAGCAAAAACTATAGTTTGTTTGCTTTGTGGATTGCCCAGGAACAAGTACCGGTAAATCAAATGCTTTCTTTCCCTTTCTCACACCACGCGCTCTACAGCAACAAACTATACGCAGGGGATGGGCAATGTGTAAACTGAAGGCTAACCGGCAACTCGAAATAAGGATATCAAATAACCACTCTCCCTCACGAGCCACACTCGTCTCGTACATATTTGCGGTTTAGTTAACTGTTAGCTACTTGGCAGGTAACATTGAAACGCAAAACCATGGCTACCTAACCAGTTGCACAGAGGATAGAAAGGATGAGGGGGGGGGGGGAGCTCAAAACAGAGGTACTGTACTGTGTACTTGACCGTTTTGCAGACTTTAAATATTAGAATGCTTCTACTACAGATTTGTGTTTGTTTCACCTAGCTAGCTAGCCTATCTTAAAG
>JACXGM010036639.1:0-11330 GCA_016801145.1 Umbra pygmaea
CGCTGCGCCGATTCTCCGACCAATCTCCCGTTCCATTGTTCCCTCACTCGCGAACAAGACCCCAAGGTATTTGAACTCCTTCACTTGGGGTAAGGACTCATTCCCTACCTGGAGTAGGCACTCCATCGGTTTCCTGCTGAGAACCATGGCCTCAGATTTAGAGGTGCTGATCCTCATCCCAGCCGCTTCACACTCGGCTAAGAACCGATCCAGTGAGTGCTGAAGGTCACAGGCCGATGATGCCATCAGGACCACATCATCTGCAAAAAGCAGCGATGAATTCCAATCTCAACCTCAGGTATTCAAACAACAAAGGACATAATTTAACAATGAACATAAATTTGGCAAACTATTTCATCCTTACCCTTTTCCTCATGCACAGTGGTGGGTCATTGTCAACCGACCAGGTGGAGAAGTGTGTAAGTCCAGCTTGAGGGAGCTGTGTACCTCTATAACTAGTACATGTATTTGTTTGTGTGTAAGTCCGGCTGGAGAAACAGGTGCATGAGATTTTTTCCCTCGCCTGAATCCTGTCATTGGCTCAGCAATAACATTAGCACTAACAGTGAATTAAAAAACAAAACACTACCAATTTAACTTTTTCCATGTTAATATCTTTCATTTATTTAGCTATGTCTGTGTGCGCACTTCTAAACTTAAAGGGGTGGGAACTCCCAATCACCAACCTAAAATCAAATCACCAACTGAAAACATAATTATAATTTCAACAAATTACAAATACAATTAAAACTGCAAGCAGTGTTTAGCGGGTTTCAGTGGATGCACAATTACAAGTAATAAGTAAATTAATTAAGCTTATAAATGACAAAAAAACATTTAAAACAGAGTTGTTGAGTCCCAATTGCAAAACTCAATAGTGCACCTGTGTGGTTCACAACATTTGAAGAACTTGGTTTATAGATGAAAAATGTCAAACAACAAAGTTTGGTCATCTGCTTCCATAGGTGTAGCATTTAAAGTATTTTTCAGGAATTCAAAACTGACAAAAAATGAATGAAACTGAGTTAAAGAGTCACAATTGCAAATATGTTCTTTGCGGGGAGAAGAACTTATCTATATTATCCATATTTATATATATATATATTTATATATAAAACAGATTTTAATATAGTTTGTGATGACATGTATAGCAAGGTTCATTTGTGTAAAAATATTTATGTTAATTTTTCTATAGCCGAAATACATTGAATGAATGACGGTGGTCTTCTGTATTTGAACATAATTGCCCTATAATGCATGGCAGTAGTTTGTTGCTTGAATTCTGCAATATAATTAGCCTTTCAGAGTCTCCAAAAAGTACCACATCTTTCAGATTTCACAGAAAGACACGTTTGATTGTAGGCATAGCTTTTTTCCAATACATTTTATTGAATTATTTAGAAAAAAGACATTATCTGTAAATACCAAAGAATGTGCAGCGTGTGGGTGTGCTCTCTGACCAATTTGATAGTCTTATGAGGTTTCCAAGCCACATAATGAAAAGCTATTGAATTAATAACTTTGAGGCATGTCATTGATTAATGGTCCCTAACCATAAGCAGACAGCTGTGTAATTCATCTGGTACACAGGGCTATATTTTGGCTGAGTCCGGGAAAACAGGAATGATCTATTTTGTCTTGCTTGTCCCAGAAGAATGACCAAAGTTCTATAGTTTTAGAAACCAAATTCAAAACTGCCTACTACTCTCAACTTTAGCAACGCAATGCCTGTTGAAACAGCATATTGATGGATATGAGAATCTCCTGCTAGCACGCAAAGAACGCATGCACAAGTCTATCACAAAGCAGTGTTGGCTCGTCTTGCAAATGTTGATTTTACCGCTGTGTTTGTCAGGTCGCAGAACACTCAGGCTGACAAAAACACATGGCAAGTCTGCAGAGCCGGTGGCAGAAGCAATTCAGTGGACGCGCATGTCATTTTCGTGTGTGTGGGGGGCAGGGTTCTCATAACTAACTTAGTGTTGCACAGCAGTTAATTCCACATCCAAAATGCACAAAACTACGACTGGAACTGGCTTCGAGATCCAGATGTGTTGAGGGAGCTACACCAACTATTAATATAGATGCTGTAGCAATGCTAGTTAACCTGTGGCCAAATGGAAAATAAAGAGTTATCATCCACATCACATGTGGCAAATTGCTGTATTATTCAATATTGTGTTATGCTATGTAGGGATTTAAATAAAGTTTTTGAAAAAGTATTTAAACATGTACAAATTGACCAATAGGTACAGACAGTTTTGGTGGTGGTTGTGTCTGAGTGAAAAAACACTTCATTTCATTTTAAAGATGTAGTCACTGAATGCATTTTGTGCCAAAGTTTAGCTCACAGACTGCTGTTGTGCTCACTGTGTTAAGAGTTTTGAAAAAGTGACCTAAGTATTGAGAAATGGGTCCTAACGATTGTAAAGAACTGTATTCAAAACTAGAATTGGTACAATTTCTGGGGAAATTGTGTGAAGTGTTCTTGCCGCCACTAGTAGCATGATTAACATGATGCTCACATGTTTTTAGCAAGATATTAGTAGGATAACCATGATGCTAACATGTTTTTAGTAAGATATTAGCATGATTAGCATGATCCTAGCATAATAAACCTGTTGCTAACATGATGCTAGCATGATAAACATGTTGTTCACATGATGCTAGCATGTTTTTAGTAAGATATTAGTATGATTAGCGTGATGCTAGCATATTGCTAGCACGATAAACATGTTTCTAGCATGTTTTTAGTAAGATATTAGTATGATTAACATGATGCTAGCATGCTTTTAGTAAGATATTAGCATGATTAGTATGATGCTAGCATAATAAACCTCTTGCTAACATGATGCTAGCATGATAAACATGTTGCTTACATGATGCTAGCATGTTTTTAGTAAGATATTAGCATGATTATCGTGATGCTAGCATGTTTTTAGTAAGATATTATCATGATTAGCATGATGCTAGCATGTTTTTAGTAAGATATTAGCATGATTAGCATGTTTTTATTAAGATATTAGTAGGATAAACATGATACTAGCTTGATAAACATGTTGCTAGCATGTTTTTAGTAAGATATTAGTATGATTACCATGTTGCTAGCATGTTTTAGTAAGATATTAGCATGATTAGCATGATGCTAGTATAACAAACCTGTTGCTAACAAGATGCCAGCATGATAAACATGTTGCTTACATGATGCTAACATGTTTTAAGTAAGATATTAGTATAATTAGCATGATTCTAGCATGTTTTTAGTAAGATATTAGTATGATTACGATGATGCTAACATGTTCTTAGAAAGATTTTGGCATGGTTAACATGATGCTAGGATAATAAACCTGTTGCTAACATGATGCTAGTATGTTAAACATGTTGCTTACATGATGCTAGTATGTTTTTAATAAGATATTAGCATGATTAGCAAGATATTAGCATAATAAACATGATGCTAACATGATGCTAGCATGATAACCATGTTGCTAGCTTGTTTTTAATAAGATATTATTATGATTAGCATGATGCTAGCATGTTTTAGTATAATATTAACATGATTACTATGATGCTAGCATGATATACATATTGCTAGCATGATGCTGGTGTGTTTTTAGTAAGATATCAACATGATTGGCATGATGCTAACATGATACCAGCATGATAAACATGTTGCTACCATGATGCTAACATTATGCTAGTGTATTTTTAGTATAATGTTAGCATGATTAGCAGGATGCTAGCATGATAAAGATGTTGCTAGCATGATGCTAGCATGTTTTAGTAATATATTAGCATGATTAGCATGATGCTAACATGATAAACATGTTACTAGCATGATGTTAGCATGTTTTTAGCAAGATATTAGTATGATTAATATATTGTTAGCATGACGCTAACATGCCACTATTACCATAATTGACATGATGCTAGCATGATTAATAGTGTTAGTTGTAACTGTTTCGAGTGTTTGGATTGGGCGGAGTAACTGGGAAGGGTGGGCGGAGTAACTGTGTAGAGTGGGTGGAGTAACTGGTTGGAGGGGGCATATTATATTGGTAAAGGGTTTTGAGTGGGTGGAGTAACTGGGTGGAGTGGGTAGAGTAAATGTGGGGAGTGTTTGGATTGGGCGGAGTAACTGGGAAGGGTGAACGGAGTAACTGTGTAGAGTGGGTTAAGTAACTGGTTGGAGGGGGCATATTATATTGGAAAAGGGTTTTGAGTTGGTGGAGTAAGTGGGTGGAGTGGGTAGAATAAATATGGGGAGTGGTTGGAGTGGGCGGAGTAAATGTTCGATTTAATAGAGTGTGTGGAGTCAACAGGTGGACTGGGCGGAGTAACTGGCTGAGTATTTGGAGTGGGCGGAATAACCAATTAGAGTGGGCTGGAGTGTTTGGAGCGGGCGGAGTAACTGGGTGGAGTGGGAGGAGTAACTGTGTGGATGAGTTGGAGTGGGCGGTGTAATCGATTGGAGAGGGCGGAGTAACTGAATGGAGTGGAAGGAGTAGCTGTGTAGATTGGATGGAGTGGGCGGAGTAACTGGGTGGATTGGGAGGAGTAACTGTGTGTGTTGGTTGGAGTGGGCAGAGTAATGATTGGAGAGGGCGGAGTAACTGGGGGGAGTGGGCAGAGTGAGTGGAGTCACTGGGTGGACTGGGCATATTAAATAGCCTCAGTCAAAAGGTTACAATTACTGTCTATGGAGAACTTTACTTTCAAACCAACCAATCACCAGTCATGTTGTAAAAACTATTAATGTTATGGCTTAAATAATTGCATGTTTAGTGACAGCGGGTGGAGCTGAACATTTTGATATTAGATATGTTAGGCCGGGAGTCAGGTCCACTCCTCAGGATGTTTTTTGCTACCTTTTTTTCACTATTATTTCCTATTATCTTATTATACCTTGGGCCATCACAAGTTGATAATATGACCACCCTTAACTCGGCCCTGTTTGGTCTCAGGGGCCAAAAAACACCCTTTTTGGTAAATGCTTTTGGCGGAATGATGTAATTGTGAATATTAAGGCACTGCAGCTACATAAATGGTCATATGACCCTAAAATTTTGCATGGTGTATCCTGACACATAGGGGAAACGAACAGAAAAAAGATTCGGGGGATTGCTTTTTGGTGTCAAATATCACCCTCAACATACCCCAAAAGGCTAAAAAGTGTCTGTCCGCCTGACAAATTGTCATCAAATGTGATAATTTTCAAGCATTTTACTATACATATCCCTGCCTCAAATGTACATGGAAAACCCCCCAAGGTTATAAGCTTTCATTTAAGACCAAGGTGACATTTCTATCTAGAGGATTACAGCTGGTATAACCAAAGTTCTCTACTGCACCTCAAATCGGAGTAAACAGAACTTTCAATTACCATTCTATATAGTATTAAGCATATTTTTTGCAAATGAACATTACCTTAAACAAGAGTTGAGAAATGACTTATGTACTGCTATATTATATGAAGTGAAATTAAATGCATAAAAAGTGAGTATTGTTATGCCCCTAGGTGGACTGGGGTGAGGGTGCAACATAGGGTACATTCACAAAATCAATTAACCAAATCTGAGATTTATTAATGTCCACAAAGTCCTCGCAACACAAGGAAATTATGACTCTAGTGTGCAGTCTGTTATCAAAAAGCCAACCTTCTATGGAGTAGATGTCAATAACCTTATGTACAGGTAAACATTCTTTACAGCCAAATGGCAAAACGAAAATACAGCTCAAACATAAAATATAAAACGTTCCTTTGGTTCTTATATCTTTTTGCTGCTTATCCATGCTGTATTCGACGGCTGGTTATTTAGTGTATTGTATTAGTATATACACTCACCTAAAGGATTATTAGGAACACCCGTTCATTTTCTCCTTAATGCAATGATCTAATCAACCAATCACATGGCAGTTGCTTCAATGCATTTAGGGGTGTGGTCCTGGTCAAGACAATCTCCTGAACTCCAAACTGAATGTCAGAATGGGAAAGAAAGGTGATTTAAGCAATTTTGAGCGTGGCATGGTTGTTGGTGACAGACGGGCCTGTCTGAGTATTTCACAATCTGCTCAGTTACTGGGATTTTCACGCACAACCATTTCTAGGGTTTACAAAGAATGGTGTGAAAAGGGAAAAACATCCAGTATGCGGCAGTCATGTGGGCAAAAATGCCTTGTTGATGCTAGAGGTCAGAGAAGAATGGGCCAACTGATTCAAGCTGATAGAAGGGCAACTTTGACTGAAATAACCAGTTGTTACAACCAAGGTATGCAGCAAAGCATTTGTGAAGCCACAACACACACAACCGGCGGATGGGCTACAACAGCAGAAGACCCCACCGGGTACCACTCATCTCCACTACAAATAGGAAAAAGAGGCTACAATTTGCATTAGCACACCAAAATTGGACACTTGAAGACTGGAAAAATGTTGCCTGGTCTGATGAGTCTCGATTTCTGTTGAGACCTTCAGATGGTAGAGTCCGAATTTGGCGTAAACAGAATGAGAACATGGATCCATCATGCCTTGTTACCACTGTGCATGCTGGTGGTGGTGGTGTAATGGTTTTGGGGATGTTTTCTTGGCACACTTTAGGCCCCTTAGTGCTAATTGGGCATCGTTTAAATGCCACGGCCTACCTGAGCATTGTTTCTGACCATGTCCATCTGTCACGTTTCCCTGTAGTATCCGGTGATAGGAATGAGACAGGCGCGAAGGAGTGCAAATAATCCAGATAATGTTTATTCCAACGATACCAACAACTTGTGAAAAGCAAATCTGCCTCGAGGGGCGAAACCGAAAGAACACAATATACCAAGCATAGAGACACACAGGAACACGTAATGGGAACATAAACCAAAACCAAACACACTGGGTAGAAATCCCAATACAAAACAAGGCAAGGCACAAAAGGGACACTAGGGGGAATAAATACATAACAAGACACAGGAGGGAGAAACTAGAACCCTGAAACACACCTACAAGACAGAAATCTAAACAACACACATAGGGAAGCAACTCAAAGGGAAAATGAGAACCGAACATATAAACAGAACCACCGTGCATGCACTGAATACAAAACAAAAGCAGACATATACAAAGGAGACCTAACAGAACAAAAGGTGATTCATTCAACAGCCCACACAGGGCTGGACCTTACACCATCCCTTTATGACCACCATGTACCCATCCTCTGATGGCTACTTCCAGCAGGATAATGCACCATGTCACAAAGCTCGAATCATTTCAAATTGGTTTCTTGAACATGACAATGAGTTCACTGCACTAAAATGGCCCCCACAGTCACCAGATCTCAACCCAATAGAGCATCTTTGGGATCATGGTGGAATGGGAGCTTCGTGCCCTGGATGTGCATCCCACAAATCTCTATCAACTGCAAGATGCTATCCTATTAATATGGACCAACATTTCTAAAGAATGCTTTCAGCACCCTGTTGAATCAATGCCAAGTAGAATTAAGGCAGTTCTGAAGGTGAAAGGGGGTCAAACACAGTATTAGTATGTTGTTCATAATAATCCTTTAGGTTAGTGTATATTATACTCTAAATCTTCATTTTCCTTTTCTTCATCATCTTCAACTATATTCATATGGATTTCATCAGTCAAGTCATCAACAAGGGTGTTGGGGATGACGTCGCCCTCAAAACCATTGTGGTTCTAGCTTGCCTTTCTCTGTGTTTATATGAAATCTATGGTGAGGGCTTGGGGTGTCCACGTAGTGCTCATGAGCCCTCTTCCAGATGCATACTTGAAAGTTTACTCTTTTCATGTGATGTAAGAGGACCCTCTTGCAAGGTGGGAAGGTTGAGAGGTCAACGGAGAGACCCTGTCAAAGCTCAAGGCTTGAGCCACTCATCTTCTTGACTTTCATCTTTCTTGCCTCATCACCCTTCTTGATTTGACAATTGAAACCATAGAGGTGACAGGTGAACTCTTGAACACCGCTGACAATGTGTTCATTGAGCTCCCAAAAGTTCACCACTGCAGCAAAGATCTGAATAAACTTTGAATTCTGATTACAAATCTTTATTGGATGGACACAAAATTGGCAAAATCGCCACTGGCGCCCTGTGCTCCACACAGATTAAAGCAGGTTCACACTGAGCACATATGACAGACATGACAGTTTGGAGACGTTGTGGAGAACGTTCTGCAGCCTGCAACATCCTCCAGCATGACCGGTTTGGCGGTGGGTCAGTAATGGTGACGGGTGGCATTTCTTTGGGGGGCCGTATAGGTCTCCTGACTGGCATTAGGTACCGAGATTAGATCCTCAGAAACCTTGTGAGGCCATATGCTGGTGTGGTTGGCCCTGGGTTCCTCCTAATGCAAGACAGTGCTAGACCTCATGTGGCCGGAGTTTGTCAGCAGTTCCTGCAGGAGGAAGGCATTGATGCTATGGACTGGCACGACCGTTCCCCAGACCTGAGTCTGATTGAGCACATCTGGAACATCATGTCTCGCTCCATCCACCAATGCTACGTTACACCACAGACTATCCAGGAGTTGACGGATGCTTTAGTCCAGGTCTGGGAGGACATCCCTCAGGAGCCCATCTGCCACCTCATCAGTAGCATGCCCAGGCATTGTAGGGAGGTCATACGGGCACGTGGAGGCCACACACTACTGAGCCTCATTGTGACTTGTTTTAAGGACATTACTTTAAAGTTGGATCAGCCTGTAGTGTGGTTTCCCCTTTGATTTTGAATGACTCCATATCCAGACCTCCATGGGTTGATAAATTTGATTTCCATTGATCATTTTTGTGTGATTTTGTGCACATTCAACTATGTAAAGACAAAAGTATTTCATACGATTAGTTCATTCATTCAGATCTATGATGTGTTATCTTAGTGTTCCCTTTATTTTCTTGAGCAGTGTACATTGATGACAACTAGGGCTGCACGATTATGGCCAAAATGATTATTACAATTATGTAGACCAATATTGAGATCACGATTAATTATCACAATAATTTGTTGATTTTAACCAAAACAAATTTAATTGTCACATAGGCTAATTAGAAGTGCTTTCACATCCTAATTGTGCTACATTCTTGCTAATGTACAAATATGTGCATCAAAATAAAAGGGTTCCTCTTATTCACCAAAATTCATTGAACCTCCTTAAAGAATAAATTAATCAACTAAAGAATGTATGTATATTTTCTTGTTTTTTACAATATGTGTCAAAGCATGATGAATAAGGCTTTTCAGTGTATATTGTCAAGCCCCCTGGGCTCCTGGACCAGTGTGCAAAGCTTGGAGGCCATACAAAGAAGTCAACATCAAAATACAGCACCCCTTTCTCACTATATTTCTATACATTTTTGAAATCGCAACTATTTTCTCTTCCAAAAATTGTTGGTCTTGTGCAGGATGATGTCCTGCATAATTGCAGAGTTGTTATGTTGTTATTTTCGCTACCTACTTCCTGTCTGTAATGTGTTGAGTAAAAAAACGACCATCTAAAAAACATGACCTAATTTGAGGCGCATAGCTCCGGCTGTGAGTAAACCACAGAGATTATCCACCACTCATTATTTTCGTCTGATCTTCTGCTTTTCAGTGGTACCAAGACTTAGTTGCTAGCCTGTGCAAGATAATTGCGCATCTTTGAAGGGTTAAATATCGCTCGATCATGCAAATTTGATCTTGGGAAGCCAAAATCGTGATTGTGATTAAAAAGTGTGCAGCTCTAATGACAACCATTATAAAATCAGTATATTTATAACAGTGACATATTACGCACGCATGCACACTTGCACATTCCCACACACACACACACCATAATTGCTCTCCCAGTCCTGCTCTCATTATCTAGCTACATTTGGCTGGCTATGCTAGCTAACAAACAAAGTTAACTAGCTAATGTTATCAATCTAGATGTAGAGTGGGTGCTCATCAATCTAGATGTAGAAAAATATAGGACACTAATCTCCGAATAGAATCAATATCTTTCTACAACCAGAAAAATAGATCAACTTACCTTCAAATTGTCTTTGCTGAAAAACTTCAGTATGTGACGTGAAGGGTTAGGGTGTTGGTTGGTTAGTGCAGTTGTGTAGTCTAAGTGATACGCAGATATATGCAAAATACCCACTAAGAAATCTCCAGGATTTCCATATAACCACTTAAAAATGTGCAATGATACACAACAACATATTTTTGTAACTGAGCTTTCACTTATATATAGATATTTGTATTAGTATGTTGGTTAGTGTTTTTATGTATGTAACCATTGTTATATCTTACACCCTGACCCCAGTACACCTAGGGGCATAACAATACTCACTTTTCATGCAGTTGACTTCATATATCATAGCAGTACGTAAGTCATGTCTTAACTCTTGTTTAAGGTATTGTTCATTTGCAAAAAATATGCTTAATCTTACATGGAATGGTAATGCTTGAAAGCTCTGTTTTCTGTGATTTGAGGTGCAGTAGAGAACTTTGGTTATACCAGCTGTAATCCTCTAGATAGAAAGGTCACCTTGGACTTAAATGGAAGCTTATAAACATGGAAGCTTTTCCATGTACATTTGAGGCAATGATATGCATAATAGAATTTTTGAAAATGATCACTTTTGATGACAAATAGTCAGGCGGACAGACATTTTTTAGCCTTTTGGGGTATGTTGAGGGCAGGGGTGTAACTTTGGTTTGAGAAGTAGGGGGGACACAAAATGGATTAAATATTTAGCTAAGAGTCTGAAGTTACCTAACCAGCAACAGTGTATTTTAACGTTAGCTCAGTCATTATTAGGCTAACATTAGCAGGTTTAGGCAGAAAATTATGGCGTCAGATCAACGCAAAATGTCGCACGCGCGCAGTACGTCTCGCGCAAGCAACATCTATTATGCGGGATGTCCACTGGACACGTCGAATGTCTTGCGCCGGAAGCCATTCATTGTCAATTGAGCAATCTGCAAAGATTTGTTTGCCTTGCAGGCTTGCAATGGGGTGCGCTCTGTGTGTTGCATACGTTCAAATTATCCAACTTGTGTGTTGCGTCACTGTGCCGACGAAAGACGTCACCCTACGCAGGGCCAATGTCCCCATCACTGCCCTGGGACATTGGGAATGACATTTAGACTAGAGTGAAGTGTGCCTCCTACTGGCCCTCCAACATCACTGGTCCCCCATCCAGGGACTAACCAGGCCCAACCCTGCTTAGCTTAAAATCAAACCAGCAGTGCAACACAGGGCTCTATGCTGCTGGCATATTGTGGTAATATGCATTAAACAAATACATCTGCATTTGTATTCTTTCTTATCATGTGTTTAGTTTATTTTCTAGTCATTT
>JACXGM010036640.1:0-11330 GCA_016801145.1 Umbra pygmaea
ATCAAATTTTCTCCCCTTTCAATCCGTTAATATTCTGTTGATGACTAGACCACAGCGTATTAATGACAGGAGAGTAGTCCCACAGCTGTAACATCTGCCTAAAACGTTCTCACTGCATGATTCTCTGATCGTTGATTCGCTGAAAACCTTGCACCTGTACGTCAGTTGCGTGTGAAAAGTTCAGAGTGTTAGATTCAGATCATGGTTGGGAGTCGGAGCACACTGCCAGGGTTGCCAACTCTCACGCATCTGGCGTGACTCTGACGCTTCCAGAATTGAAAAATAAGCGTTTCCATTCTATTAGCTGTTTTTTTTTTGCATAAATCACGGTTTATACTAAGTAAACAAGGACTGACATTTCTAAAATTAGGGTTAACAAAAGTGTTATCCGCGCGCAAGCACGCGCGTGCGCGCGCACTGAAATTTTACCGAGTCTCACGCCAGCCAAACTCCCAAAGTTGGCAACCCTGATTAAACAAAATATCCTCAGTAATTAGACAACTACAGTAAATACAGAGACATTGACCAAATAAGGTAAATGTTAAGTTTGAAGAATGAGGTTATATACTGCCCATTTATTTTTTTATGTTGTTTTTTGCAATCACTAGGACCCATTTCCCAGGTTTCTTTTTCAAAACTCTACACACAGTTCCAATAATCAACTTTCAGTTTTGCATAGCAGTTAATTTCACATAAAAATGCACTAAAACTACCAAAATAATTCATACATCTCAAATCAACTCATTCTTCAATAACTCTAGCAACAGTTGTCACCCAACAAGCACACAGTCAATCATAAAACAATAACCTAAGCAAAACTAAGAACAAAATATTTCTTTTCAAAACAAGAATGACCTTGGCCACAGTTTGGAATTCAAATGCAGAAGACAGGGTTACCATTCACATCACATGTCATGTCATCTTGGACAATACACCTCACTTATATTCTGTTGAAGTATAGATGCCCTAATCTCATCTGAGACTACAGCTCTTGATCTTCCTCTCAGTCTACTTCCACCACACATACAGACTCCTCTTCCTCCATCAGCCACTCTTCTTCCTCTGTCAGACACTTCTCTATTTTTGATTGGCTCAGGTTGACACTACGGTACAAATGTATTACTAAAGTAAGATGTCTCCTTTTGAATAGATTGTAATGACATTGAAAGACTAACACCTGAAATGTTAATACAGGACTTTTACCAAAGTACAGATTTCTGAGATTTTACTTCTATTCCAGTAGGTTATATGACATAGCCTAGGCCTACTTTATCCACTAATCATTAGCTTCTGCCTGGCTCAGCCCTGTCAGAAATGTCAAATATACATGAATGAAAAACATGTTTTTAAACATAATAATATGCACTAACTCCTATCTTGGTTTTCCAGTATTGCAGCCTGCTTCAACATAACTGTTTTGTATCCCTGTCTCATTATCCTCTAAAGCAAAGTTTAAAATGATAATTATATGTTATGAGTGAGGGCTTACCATGTGTTGTCTTTCACTGCACATCATTCATTTTTTTATTAAATAAGTTAAATGAGCTACACAGTTAGCTAGTTACATGTATTATAGTAACTTTGCAGTAGCCTACAGTACATAGCCAGAGCTCTTGCATGCTGGCTAACTACTACTGACTGACTGTAGAGCTAGATAGATAGACACCTGACTGAAATATCAGCAACTATTTTCTTTACTGTTTGCTTTACTGTTTGCAAAACAGTCTGCTTTGTTTTAAAAGAGTCTTTCTATTTCTAAAACAGGCACAGGAGTTAGCTAATATACTGTAGTAGATAATAGACATTATTAAGTTATTTTGTCTGGTAACGCGTCTGCTGCGTCTCTCTGCCGTCAAGCGCACTCAGGAGAACAGACCGGTAAATTAATCACACGCAGGGAGTAAACATTCGTGATTCCACTCTTTTGCAAAGAGGTTGATGCGATTATAATTTAGATAAAGATTATTAACATTATTAAATATCAAGTGGGTAAACCATAATTAACTAAATTACATTTCTGGTCTGGTGACCAATTCTATTTTGAAGGCTCGTTTGATGTGGACTGTGGGAGCGTAGCAGCCTAGCAACTCTTGTGTTTGTGTGTGAGGTGAGAATGAGTGGGGCGATCGAAGAGTGGGGCGCACTACCTCACATCTGCAAGCAGGTGGCCCAGTCCGAATTACAACAAGTATAGCAAATATAAAATAGTTTTTCACGAACCACCTTACCGGCCCAACAACTAGTGGCCCACCGGGAATTCTCCCGGTTCTCCCAATTACCCACCCCGGGCCTGCTAAGAACTTATAAGTCATCAAATTATGGTATCTCTTAAGAGTCATTAACAAATCCTCAACCTAACCCTCCATCTATGAACCGATCAACTAAACAAATACAGGTCCTTCTCAAGAAATTAGCATATTGTGATAAAGTTCATTATTTTCCATAATGTAATGATAAAAATTTCACTTTCATATATTTTAGATTCATTGCACACCAACTGAAATATTTCAGGTCATTTATGGTTTTAATACTGATGATTTTGGCATACAGCTCATGAAAACCCAACATTTTCTTTTTTAAAGTTTAATTTTTATCATTACATTATGAAAAATAATTAACTTTATCACAATATGCTAATTTCTTGAGAAGGACCTGTAGACAAACAAATCGTCAGGGAGAGGAATGTCAGAATTAACAAACGCACCTACATCATCTGGGCCCCATGGCTAATCAGAAATAGACGGTGATGGAAAAGATAGTCGCAAAGAAAGTTAATACTGCATTGTAGTTAGTATTTTCCCAAAAATGTAGAAAGTGGTTTTAGTACTCATACAATGTGCACGTCCATCCTATTTTATTTCTCAAATTTTAGTACATTAATCAATGTGTGCTCTGTCAACCTATTATATTCTAATTTGTACAGGAATTATGCCTAAAATGTCTGTCCCCAAAAACAACCCAGTATCTACCAGCAGTGTGTATGTGTGGCCTTGTGATTCCAGAAACTAGATAACGTGTCTAAGTCAACCTCAACCCCCCCATACTCCTTTGTCTCTCGTTTCACAAAGAATACCTATTCCACTCCTCGTCTGATATGGAATTTAAATAATGGGGATTTAATCGTCCAAATGGGGAAATCCAATTAATTCAACCTCCCAATCCTGCAAAAGCAACCCTGCTATTCTGTCCATGTGGGGTAAGACACATTTATTTACATTTTTGGTATATCCTTTCTCCAATCCCTCCAGTCGAATCCTCAATCTTCTGCAGAAGATTGATATCCAACTGCCCTATCTCTTAACTGTATCATCTCACCTGGTAACATTTATTATCCTTTGTTGATCATTCAAAAGACAATAAAAGTCACCCCCTATGCTAATCTTGTCCTCACGACATACATAATAACAACCGGTGCTCCCTCAATTTCTTAATGCCTACTTTGGAACTACAAAACCATTTCTACTATACTATCAAATAATAAACCTCTCCTTTAGAACATACACTGTCATTTGTTACCCTCAAAAGTTATTCAATAGTCTCAACCCTACTCTGGCCCGGTAAAACATCTCTCTTTCTACCTCTATGCAGTGGATTGTAATGGTCAATATCATCTTGTGGTTTATTTAGGTCCTTCATTTATTTGTTATTAAATGTTTAGATAAAAAATATTTGGGGATCATTTCCACAATAGTTCTTTTTCCCCTCCACACTGTTTTTGCGTCTCCTGTGTGTGTGTGTGTGTGTTCGCGCATGCCCATGTCTGTATCGCTTCAACTAAAGGACTGCCAAAGCGCTTGTTTAAATAATATATATATATATTATTTGATTGAAATTGTTGTTTGCCTAATTTCTGCCCTCATGTTCTAGGCCACCACAAAGTGAAAGGGAAAAAATAAACCACTTAATAGCAATGTGCTGTATATAATTAATTTGTAATTCTGAAATGTAATTTGCAATATGGGGTAGTTGTGATGCAGACACATTCATAAATGATTGCTGGTTCAACAATTCACTGAACCGGGTGGTTATACCATGAACACCGCTAGTCACACTAGAGAATTTGCGTACACGAAGTCAGACCAGATGTGAGATTTTATCGCAGCCTACGATCACGTTCAAATTGATAAATCCCTTGCCTTGCGTAGGAATTAGCGTACGCCCGTTGTACGCCTGTTTTAGGTCGTACGCACGTTTCATAAATGAGGGCCAAGGTGTTTAAACATTTGACATTGCAATGAAAGACAGAGTGTAACGTCTTAGTACATACATGAAAAATAATAAAATAAATTAATCTATATTTGAATCTATCTAAATTTAAATTTGTGGTTTCTTCTAGGCATTTATCACATTCTAAAATTAATTCACATTCCCTGACTCCAGTCTTGCCCCCCCGTTAACATATTCTAAACATCTTTTAAGATTATATACATATATACAGGGTTCTCCTCGTCATTTCTATTAAAATGACTTCCACCTTCTGCTAGTGACATTGTTACTGGTGTTGTGCCAAGACTGGTATGCATTTGGCTCACCTTGTGACCTGGCACCTTCCCCCAAATCTCAGTCAGGTGTACAGAACCAGCAACTCCTTCTGATGTCGGTCAGGTCCACAAACAAATGTCTCTCTGGGTTCCTAATTGCTGTAGGTCTTCTTTCTCAGTTTTTCTTTCAAGACAGCAGCCTTCGTCTCGTTTCTCAAACAACTGCGCAATGTGTTGGTCTCCAGGACAGTCAAAGTCAAGTTAACGAAAATTTTGAGTGTAAACGTTGGGCGCCACTTGTAAGATGGTGATGTTAAGGCTTGGCAAGATCTTTGTTGAAATTATGGTTTCAGGAGTCAGGGTTGCGGTTGATAATAGAATGTTTATGTGTATAATGTACTTCTCGTTATGGAAAAAGGGTAATCTCACAACAACGCAATCAAGACGTTCTGGAACTAGGTTATATAGCCTTAGCATTGTTGTTCGCACACCTAGAAGAATCTCCTCAGACCCGTTACTGTCTCATGCGAGCACATGTGCTGGTCACCTTAACTTCTAGTGTCTAATCAACTGGCCTTGCTAGTTGTTTATCAAATAACTCAGTAACCCTTATCTGCCTTATAGTTCTTGTCAGTAAAATCTCCTGTTCTATTAGTCTGAATCGCATCCACATGTATTAGAACTGTGATGGAATTACAGTCTAACCTACAATAGATCATATAAGCAGTCTAATATATAACAGAGTTATAAGCTATACGTCATAAACCATGAGCTACTGCTTATGCTGATGTTATAATATAAGAACTGTAAGGGCTCTCTCTCTGTCCTAAGTCACTCTTGGCCTTGCTTCCTTGTCTACTCTCCTTAAGGAAAGTCTTATCTGGCTTGACCCTGAATCTTCTCCCTGTCTGTCTTACATGTCCTAGAATCTTCCAAAAGGCCTCAATTATAGCTGTACAACTCTCTCATCTAGTAATACCATTCTAAACTGTACAAACTGTATTTAAACATGATTATATACACTGCAAAAACTGATTTTTAAGAAAGTAAAAAAAGCCTTTTCTAAAAAATTTGTCTTATTTTAAGTTTAAAAAGAAAATAAATCTTGTCAAGCATTTTTCACATAAGACAAATAGTCTTATTTTGAGAAAATATACCTAACTTTTTCTTAATATGATTTACCAACTAATTTCAAGTTCAATTTAACTAGTAATAAGGTGTGGACATATTTTGCTAATTATCCCAGCAAAGGAACAAGCTTATCTTTCATGGGTTTTGTTATCGTCATCAATGAAAACCTTCCAATCTAGCATCTCCGGCAGAAAAAATGTTCACTGACAAAGTAATATATTGTTAAAAATATTATAACTTTATTCACGTTATGTTTGGCGGCTCCCTGGATCTTATAACAACTAGAGTAGTCACAGGTTAATTGACGCCATTTACGGGCGACAAAATGAATCGTCCCGTGTCTTCGAATTATATTACAAATTTCTCTGGATTTGAAAGTTAGTGGAAACATTTAGGATAATGTAAGTACACAACTAAGAAATATATATAATATATGTATAGTGATGTTTGCTTTTAATGTAAAGTATGTATTTTGTTATTGTATTGATTGATATTACATATTGTACCTTTTAAGAATCTTATGAAATGAAAACAAAAAGGAAAGTCTTATCTGGCTTGACCCTGAATCTTCTCCCTGTCTGTCTTACATGTCCTAGAATCTTCCAAAAGGCCAACTCTCTCATCTAGTAATACCATTCTAAACTGTTCAAACTGTATTTAAACATGATTATATAGAATCTACTTCTCAACAGACCCATCAGAGAAAGTGGGCAAATCAAGAGTTTTTGGTTATTCTTAACCGAACTCAACAGTCTCTCCTTTTTACTGTGAGTGGTGAGCGAGATGTGCGACAACACTGCTGAAGGGGTACCCTCTACAGTTTTGCCACCACCCTACCTTTTGAGGATGCTTATTTGCATGTCCCAATCATACATATACATCAAAAGTACCTCAGGTTCTCTTTTCTGTGGAGGTGATACAAGTATCAGAGAATGCCATTCGGCTACACCCTGACACCTCGGATATTCTCCAAAATTATGGAGACAGCCCTATCCCTTCTAAGACAAAAATAATTGGTGGATCTTATTTGGGGACGCCGGGCTCACATTACGTTCGAGACCAGAGTAAATGGATCTTAATTGGGGATGCCGGGGTCGCAATACATTCAGGACTGGAGTGAATGGATCATAATTGGGGATGCCAGGCTCGCATTACGTTCAGGATTGGAGTGAATGGAATGGTGTGTAGCACTTCAAACCCATTGTGTGACACCGTTCCGTTTCCCCCAGTCCGGACGGAAATGCAAGCCCAGCGTCCCCAGTTAAGATCCATTCACTCTGGTCCCGAACGTAATGCGAGCCCGGCATCCCCAATTAATATCCACTAACGCAGTTGATTCTGGCCTACTTAGACAATCTTCTAATTTTTGCTGAATTGTCTGCCATAGCCATGTCACACACTGTAGAGGTAGTGAGACATCTAATTGCTCTGGGTTTTGCTCTGAGTTTGGAGAAAAGCACACCGTGGCCTGCGCAACAGGTGACCTATCTGGTCAGTCAATCGCACAAAGTTGGACTACATAAACCGACAGGGCGGGTGGGTTCCTCGCGCTATATCGCCTCAGGATCGTTTTTTGGGATTTGGGCACAGTGTCATGTTCGATCACTAGTGATGTCTCACATACTAGGCCGCCTGAATGTCGGGGCGGACCCAGTCTGCTTTACATTTGGATATAATTTAAATGATCTAAAACAGATTCGGCAGGGCAGACACAGATCTGTTTGCATAGAAGGAAAACGCAGTGTCCTCTGTGGTTTTCTCCGAGATGCACAGACAGCCCTCTCCTGGGAGTGAATGCGTTCATGCACCCCAGGTGGCCAAAATGACTGCTTTACACTTTTCCTCCGATGAGACATCTTCAGCGACTAATGCAGATAATTTGAGAGAAGGTGGCAGTTGTACTGGTGGCTCCGGAGAGACGGGGAACGTCCTGTTTACGGAGATAATGGCATGGTTGAGTGCCCCACCGTGGCGCATCCCTTACCGGCCAGATGCCTTGCTTCAGGCCCAGGGCGCGATACACTCACCTCCTGTTCAACGCAGCCCTTATGGGTCTGGCTCGTGAATGGGAGAGATTGAAGCGCACATGATTACAGAAGGGAGTAATCCAAACTATCCAGAGTGCACGGGCTGTTTCCACCTCTAGACATTACACATGCAGGTGGAAACTTTTTACGCATTGGTGATCAACACAAGACATTGATCTGCAGTGTTGTGAGGTGAATTCGGTGTTGGAATTCCTACAACAGCTATATGATTTCTTTTTTGAAAGGCAGCAAATGTTAAAAACAAAAGCCATGAAAGAAATGTTGTACTATAAAAAACTCTAATTAAAGAATACTCATGATTTTATACATCCCTAGTGTTATTAAATAAATTAATACATAATCGTGAAACTGTGATTATTCCTCAGACTATAATCATACCATCAAAATCTATAAATTGGGTGGTCTAGACTGTCTCAGCTGAGGGAGTGACCTCCAATACCAGAGTTCGAAGCCATGCCTCCAATGCCAGTGCCCAAGACCACACCTCCCATGCCAGTGCCCAGGGCCATGTCTTTTTCACCAGTGCCTGAGACCACTCCTCGTTCGCCAGTGCCCGAGGCCACACCTCATATGCCAGTGCCCGAGGCCACACCTCCTACACCAATGCCCGAGGCCACACCTCTTATTCCAGTGCATGAGGCACACCCCCCACACCAGACTGTAACAGTTTTCTCTGCCTGAGAACCAGTTCCATGGACTCTGGCACCTCCCTCTGGACATTCTGGACATTTCTTCTCATTAATCTTATCAGGACTCTATCTATTCATCTCTATGCACACACACACAACTGTTCCATAATATATCAGTATTGACTGCTCACCTGTTCCCTAATTGCAGTCCCCGCGCGGAAGGATCAAATATCGACATATATTGTGAAAAAATATATTTTTTATAAGTGCCTATATTTTCTAAACATACAAATATATTTATTTTATGGCCATACATATATTTATATATTTGATTTTGGCCATTTTTAGTATGTCTAAAATATATGTAAATATATTGACATATATCAAGCAGTCGCGGGCAGTGCAGTAGTGTTTGGGTATGCAATGGCAGTCTGCCAGTGTCACACTTCGGAGTATACAGGTGTATAAAGGAGGAGTCAAATGCAGAATAACAGTTTCCCAACGGGTGATTTTTACTGGGATATTAACAATAAACTTGTATACCAAGCAATCAAAATAAAGCAGTAGCAGATCAGAGTGGCTACAAACACTCATACACAGTAACAACGTAGATGGTCAGCAAACCAGTCTCAAACCAATCTCCTGAAAGCAAAGTGTACAGTAAGTACTAATAACCTACACCATATGAATAGGTGTGTGGTTTTGAATAGGCGTCCTGCATATGCAGCTGTAATCTCTAGTTGCTGATTACAGCCGCATGCGTGTGTGTGTGTGTGTGCATGTAAGAGCGGCGGCTTCAGTAGGCAGGGGACTCCGAGCACCTAATCCTGTGTGCGTCAGCATGGGGAGCTCCTGGATCTTCCATGCTGACAGCCAGCAACACTGAAAATGCCTTCACAGGTCCGGTATAATGAGAAATCCTCAAAATAAAAGGCCATCATACACAAATATCTCTCGAACCAACTAATTTCTGGTACCGTTAGAAAGAGGAGATTCGGCTGCAAATAATGAGTGGTAGATTGTCTATGTGGGTTCATTAGAGCCGGAGATATGGTACCTCAGATTTTTTAGACTGTCTTTGTTTTACTAAAAACATTACAGACAGGAATTAGGGAGTGAAAATGACAAACTAACAACTCTGCAATGATCCTGCACAAAACCAACAATTTCTGGAAGGGATAAATAGCTGAGTTTTAACAAACATATAGGAAAATAGTGAGGAAAAAAAGTCTAAAACTTATTCGCGATATCTTCGGCTCTGATGAACCCACATAGACAATCTACGACTTATTATTTGCAGCCAAATCTTTCCAACGGTATCAACCATTAGTTGCTAGCAAGATAATTACATTTGACAGGCTTTTATTTTGAGGATTTCTCCTTATACCAGACCTGTGATGTCACTTTTAGTGTGCATACCCCAAACGTCATTGCATGGCCCGCTGCTCCTGTCATGTGTTTATCTATTTGTATCTTTGAAGTACTTTTGCAAAGGAATAGCATTTCTGTTGTTTTGTTAATATGTCTCTTTTGAAATGTAAACTTGGAGTACAAAGTAGATCATTATACTGAAACTGAAAAAAACTGAAAAAAATTCATTCTAAATCTTGGAGTTTGGTAAACATTCCAGTACTGGCAGCTGTATGATACTGTGAATAAAGGCTTTTATTTAATGGAGATGACTGACCATACCCAGTTGCTTTTTTGCTTACAATGCATTTTATTAAAATTATGCTAATATAGTTTGCACAATTTACAGATTTTGACTCGTTTGTATAGATATATAATTGTCTTTTTCACAGTAGTTAATGTAATGCAATATGGCCAAAACTGGTGGTTATTTTTGGTTTAATCCATTGCCAACAACAGTTATAAACTCACAATAGCAAGGAGGTTCTCACGAAAAAATTATGTCTTGAAGGTTTATTCCATGATGTATTGATGAGAAGTGCTTTAAAATACTGAATAAACACATATTTCATTATCTTAACATATTATATTAAATGTTAAAATATATAATATGCAATGAATTATGATATTGTGGGAAGAGCAAGTTATATTTTTCAGTAACATATTCAGGACATATATGTACATATACTGTATGTTGAGAAATCCTACAGTATACATATATGTACATATATTTTTTGCATGATTTTTCCATGTGGGTCCCTATATAGTCCCTGTTATTCCTAGCAGTGCTTCATTGTTTGCTGTATGTTGACGTATGCAGGTTGTTACGCTGTTGTTATTCTCCACTGTCAATATTGCTATCATGTCTGTGTGCCAGCGTTTAGTTTTGTTTCTTATTCCAGCGAAGTGTTTTCAGCTCCATTCATACGAGGCTTAGTCTGCCTGAGTGTTTTTCGGTTCTAGTTGTGGTCCATTTAGAAGTTGAACTCCCTCTGCATCACCTTTTACTATGGAACTAGCAGCTACTTCTGCGAGTTAAACTCTCCTCTGCATCAACAGCATCTGCCCTGGGACGGTGAACAGCAGCTAGCTTCAGGGTAAGTAGAATGAGAGATTGGATTCTGTTTACAGACCCGCGGTGGTTTAGATAGCAGCGAGTAAACACATTATTATCAATCTGTGTTATTGTCAGTCATGCTTAATTTATACAGTCTATGGTCGGAGTGCTAGATTGTATAGTTTGAAATGAGTGCTTGTAACGTGTTTAGCTGATAGCCGTATCCCCTAGGTTGGATCGTTTGGTACTGTATCTAGTTTGGTTTCGTGACTCAATTTCAATTAATGTCCAGTGTCAGTCTCAGTTTTGTTAAACGCTATAAAGCCTACTCATTAGGCATTATTTGTGCATGCATGTGAATATGTACGTGTTCTGTGTACACTGTAAAAAAAATATGTATTTTTACAGTAAGTTTCTGTAAAATTTTACATGCTTTTTTCTGTATTTCAGAATAAAGGTCAAATGTAGATAAAATTACAGAAATAACCCATAATTTTACAGTTGTCTTGTAAATAAACGGTAAAAATCTATAATGACAAAATACGTAAATAATCTGTTTTATTACAGAGTTTAA
>JACXGM010036641.1:0-11330 GCA_016801145.1 Umbra pygmaea
AATCGATGACAACACATTCAGCACCTTCCCTTGGGACAGCGCCTTGTAACGTCGCACTTAAGAGGCAGCTTAAGTGCGACGTGTTAAGAAGCTTCCTAAGGGAGACTTCGGGGAACACACTTACGAACATAAACAACTTCTGTAAGATATATCTTTTAGAGTCTTCTTAGCGGGCTAAGAGTGAACGTTATCGGGGAACAGGGCCCAGGACATTACCCCAGAGCAACTTAGGGTATAGTGCCTTGCCCAAGGACACAACACCATTTGGCAGTCAGGAATCGCAACGGCAACCTTCGAACTACAAGTCTGACTCCCTAACCTCTGAGCCATCTGCGCAAGTAAGTCTTGCTGATAGAAGAGCACCATTGTGCATTGTCAATGTCGAGAGACAGAACATCTCTATCCAACAATTATTTGGCGCCACAGCTTGGGAACTACAAATTCCACACTCAATTTACTCACAAATGCATGCTTGGTTACATTTGTGAGTCAAACTGTTGGTGTAACATGCTTTTCTTTATTCTTGTATAGTCATTACATTTGTTCATGGTAATGATTCAAAAATTCATATAAACTGCATAGGGCACATTTCTATTTTTTACAGTGCAGAAGAGTGCAAATATACCATGGGGTGTGACAAATACATTGGGGAGTAATTGTTCAAAGACACTGTAAATATAGGAGGAGATTTGAATTAGATGTTGGTGACAAAATGGATAGTGCTGCAGTAGACTACATCTCATTTCCTGACGAGTGAATTTAAGACATTTCTGTAAATTACATAACTGAAGTCTATGATCAGTAGGATGGTCATTTTTTACTAGGGTGTGTTCGGCAGAATGAGTAAATGTGGCCTTATTGCGGAATAGGAAGCCAATCCTATACTGGTTTTTATGGAGAGGACAGCATCATCCAGTTCATTGCCAGATAAACTGCTGTATGTACGGTAAGTCTCTTGGACAACCCAAGTTCACGCATACGCAGGAAAATTGTACTTAAGCTGACACCCAGCAGGTTGGCAATACAAGACACTGGTAAGGGCATGTCAATGAACTGGGACAGCAGCTACTCAGAAAAACAAAATTTTGGTCAGCCGCGTCCTCCTCTAATAAAAACACAGGGGCTCTCTTGTGAAAGAGCTGCATGGATCATTCTTTAAAGTGATAAAAAAACACTCCACAATCTAAGCTGGGATGTTTATAATGGTAACCTAATCATCCCTATCTCTCAATTGGCTCATTCATTCCCCACTCCCCCTCCTCTCCCTCCCTTCCCCCAGGCAAATGAGAGTGTTCTCAGTCAACTTGCCTGGTAAAATAACGGTTAACCTAAATTATAATACTTATCTGATACAAATCAACATTATGTAACGTTAGGCTAGACATTCAAAACATTACAACTGAAGTATGTTTGGCAAACTAATAGACACTACTATAATTTTGCAAGCTAAAGCAATTACTTCATCTGGCTCAGTTGTTATTACTGCTCTGGTTGACATTGCAAAACATATGATATAAGTGAAGTTTATTTCAGGTAACGTTATTGCATATCTTACAGGTCAAAATCTAACATCACTACCTATAACGTTACTTTCACACAGAGCACTTCATTAACGTTGTCTAGCACTAGAGTTAACAGTGAGTTAATATTGTTAGTTTGTGTCACACCCAGGCCTGGAAGGGCTGGGATGAGGACTCATTTTCTTTATTCTTATGTCTCTTGTGTACAGATTTCCTTTGTTGTCGATTCAGTGTTTTACACAGTGGTTATGTTGTACCGTTTAATTATGTGGTTGCTCCCCTATGTATGATGTGTTTTGGCTCCCTCTTGTGTCTGTTTCATGTATTGCTTCGATGAAGTGACGTCAGTGTTTTGGTTCCCAGCTGTACTGTATTTGTCATTAGTAATGTAGTATTTAACCCTCATGTTTCCTTGTCCTCATTGTCGATCAATGTTTCCCTGTCCACGTTTGGGTTCTGTGTCTTAGTGTATTATTGGAAGTAGATATCTCGTTTTGCCCCTCGTGGCAGTCTTTTGTTTCTAATAAATAACGTCATTTGGATTATTGCAACCTTCGCGCTTCTCTCTCTCCCTTCAGCTACCGGTGAAACGTGACAGTTTGCAAGCAAAAGCAATAACATCTATGAGTTGCAGAAATGTACATCATTATAAAGTGCTATCTAAATAGTAAAATCATATAAAAATGTTGAATAAACGCATTATTTACTTACCTGTGATGCTGAGCCTTGGCTAGCTGCCTCAGGTCTGTTTTTAGCAGGTTTGTTAGTCATTTTTCATATTTGATGCATGCGCGTTAGATGGAATCGAGATTCAATTACCTGCCCGGTGACGGCAGTGACGTCATTTTCAACAGTTTTATACTCGTACCCACAAACTTGAATTCATGTTTATAGTGAAGAATTTGTAGTCGTAGAAATCAGAGTTGTACTCATAAATGTTTAGTCATAGTTTCTAGAGTTACACTCACATAAAAACACAAATGTAATTGTATTGTCTCACGTGTATGAAAACGTATTTTTCATCTTCAACTGAGGGCAGAGCTGCATGATTCAGTCCTGTTGACTTCACGCAGTCTTTAAGTTGGCACCCAACTTCACCAATGTTTCGTCGACTAGCCCACAACACCTCGATGGGGCTTGACAGCAGAACAAGCATCCTGGAACCGCTCCCTCAGCCATTTAGGACTTTACCGCTCAGCTCTGACCCCTGCCCCCTTTGCCATTCTGGTTTAACCACTACTTGACCCTCTTTAACCACAGCCATCTGGATGCTGTCTCACCTGCTTTGATATGTTGTTCACCAGATTCTTGCGATTGACCCTCTAACTCCAAGCATCCCCAATACTCTTCCACAGTGACTGTCCCAGGAACCCCCTGCAACATACCTCCACCATTAAATTCTAGGCTCTCCAACCCCTCTGCTTGCTCTCTGAGATCGGAGACTGATACTTCCCTAATTTGCGTTCATGTACCTCCTCGATCCTTTCCTCCCAGGGTACTGTCAGCTCTATTAGGGCAACCTGCCTGGTTGCTTGGGACCAGGGCACGATATCTGGCTGGAGGCTGGTGATGAAGCGGGGGCCTTTGTCTTGGGCCTTGGTTCTTTTCCGCTTCCTCTCCTCCAGTCCGTCGGCCAGTTGTGCCAGCACCTGATCATGGTGCCACCTGAACCTCCCCTCAGTCATGCCTGCCCGACAGGATGACATGATGTGCTCCAAGTTTTCTGGTCTTTTGCACTGCGCACAGGAGGGATCCTCTGTCAGACTCCATCTTTGGAGGTTTGTTGGTGATGGCAGTACGTCGTACATGGAGCTAAGAAGGAACTTTATCCGATACCCCTCAATATTCAATATGTCCTTCCAACTGAGGGATCTTCCTCGGACACTCTTCCACCCTGTCCAGCTGCTGTTTCATGGCTACTGCCCTGGTTGTCTGCTCTCTTCCTCCACGGCCCAAATCTCTTTCTGCACCATCCCTTTCCGGTCCGTTGCCCTTGCCTCCTTCCAGCTTGCTCGGGTAATGACTCCCAGGCCCAGCCTCCCCTGGGTCACCGTGCCCATGATATCTGCATATTGTAAGCACTCCTCCGCTTCCCTCAGAGCTCTGCTGGCCTTCCACTTCCATCCCGTCTTAACCACGATGTTCACCTGTTGCGCGGCCTGGTCATTATTGCCGTGCAACATCATGGCCAACCGGAATTTGGCTGTCCTAAATTCCTCCTTAAATTCCTTACACAATTACCCAAACTCGCTGACCTGTTTCCTGGCTTGCTCGCCTGGCTTGCTCTGGTTTTCTGACATTTCGTTTATTGGTATGTGAGAGAATGCTGGCACCTTCGTTGTGTGCCTGGAGATTCTGGGTGCTACGGTTGGACACCTGACCCTGCCTCTCCTCCGTCATCAGGTTGCCCTGTGCATTGCAACCTGCTATGTACTAAACAGCCCATGCTACTCTGGTGTATCTTCAGACCACTATCACCTTTGCAGACCTTTCCACACCTACAGACTCTAGTTATTTCATTGTTCTGAACCATTGTTCTTTGATCGTCGTCAGTGGTCATACCAGTTGTCTGTCCTGTAGGTCACTCATCCTCCCCCGCTCTTGCGCGACCTTGGGGGTATCTTACAATAACCTTTCCATAGCATCTTAAGATGGGTTCCTCCTCGTGGACACTCTGTTTCTGGTCTTCCCCAGATGCCAGCAGTCTCTCCCCACTGTCAACACTCTTCCGTGGTTGCCATCTAGTCTTTCCTAGTGGTCACTGTGTCACCAGATGCGGAATGTCTATATCAGTAATTAAAATGAGCCAACTCAGTTCAGCTGGACCCACTTGAATAATACGTAAAACAATTTGTTTGTACACCCACCGATTTCCATATGCTATTAGTACAAGCCAATTCGAAATGGCATTAGGCATTAGCAGTCACTATTTTTAAGCTTAAAATGACAATTTCTAAAGGATAAGAAGCAAAAACATTAAACTATATGATAATTGGTTTAATATAATTCTATTATGGTCCTGTTTTAATAATGAAAAATTAAAGCATTTGGTCGCCGTCCTCCGGAACCCCGTCGCTGACGCCGCTGTCCTCCGGAACCCCGTCGCCGACGCCGCTGTCCGGACTCCCAGACTCCCTGCCGCCAGGGCTCCCAGACTCCCTGCCGCCAGGGCTCCCAGACTCCCTGCCGCCAGGGCTCCCAGACTCCCTGCCGCCAGGGCTCCCAGACTCCCTGCCGCCAGGGCTCCCAGACTCCCTGCCGCCAGGGCTCCCAGACTCCCTGCCGCCT
The DNA here is from genome assembly GCA_016801145.1 of Umbra pygmaea. Taxonomy (NCBI): domain Eukaryota; kingdom Metazoa; phylum Chordata; class Actinopteri; order Esociformes; family Umbridae; genus Umbra; species Umbra pygmaea. Next base: position 4,809 of record JACXGM010036641.1, read on the forward strand.
GAACTGCCTGTCCCCGGGCCGCCTGAACTGCTTGTCCCCGGGCCGCCTGAACTGCCTGTCCCCGGACCTGCCCTTTTCCCTGAGCCAGTGCGTTCCCTTGTTCCTCCTCCAGTCCCCTTGCTAGTGCCTGACTCGGTCCCGGCACCTGCCCTGGTTCCCGAGCTGGTGTCTGCACCTGAGCCATTGTCTGCACCTGTCCCAGTGCCATTGCCTGCTCCTGTCTCTGTCCCAGTGCCATTGCCTGTCTCTGTCCCTCCAGACCCCGGGCCCCTCTCTGTCCCTCCGGACCCCGGGCCCCTCTGTGTCCCTCCGGACCCCGGGCCTCTTCTAGGGAGGGGGCTATGTCACACCCAGGCCTGGAAGGGCTGGGATGAGGACTCATTTTCTTTATTCTTATGTCTCTTGTGTATAGATTTCCTTTGTTGTCGATTCAGTGTTTTACACAGTGGTTATGTTGTACCGTTTAATTATGTGGTTGCTCCCCTATGTATGATGTGTTTTGGCTCCCTCTTGTGTCTGTTTCATGTATTGCTTCGATGAAGTGACGTCAGTGTTTTGGTTCCCAGCTGTACTGTATTTGTCATTAGTGATGTAGTATTTAACCCTCATGTTTCCTTGTCCTCATTGTCGATCAATGTTTCCCTGTCCACGTTTGGGTTCTGTGTCTCAGTGTATTATTGGAAGTAGATATCTCGTTTTGCCCCTCGTGGCAGTCTTTTGTTTCTAATAAATAACGTCATTTGGATTATTGCAACCTTCGCGCTTCTCTCTCTCCCTTCAGCTACCGGTGAAACATGACAGTTTGCAAGTAAAAGCAATAACATCTATGAGTTGCAGAAATGTACATCATTATAAAGTGCTATCTAAATAGTAAAATCATATAAAAATGTTGAATAAACGCATTATTTACTTACCTGTGATGCTGAGCCTTGGCTAGCTGCCTCAGGTCTGTTTTTAGCAGGTTTGTTAGTCATTTTTCATATTTGACGCATGCGCGTTAGATGGAATCGAGATTCAATTACCTGCCCGGTGACGGCAGTGACGTCATTTTCAACAGTTTTTTACTCGTACCCACAAACTTGAATTCATGTTCATAGTGAAGAATTTGTAGTCGTAGAAATCAGAGTTGTACTCATAAATGTTTAGTCATAGTTTCTAGAGTTACACTCACATAAAAACACAAATGTAATTGTATTGTCTCACGTGTATGAAAACGTATTTTTCATCTTCAACTGAGGGCAGAGCTGCATGATTCAGTCCTGTTGACTTCACGCAGTCTTTAAGTTGGCACCCAACTTCACCAATGTTTCGTCGACTAGCCCACAACACCTCGATGGGGCTTGACAGCAGAACAAGCATCCTGGAACCGCTCCCTCAGCCATTTAGGACTTTACCGCTCAGCTCTGACCCCTGCCCCCTTTGCCATTCTGGTTTAACCACTACTTGACCCTCTTTAACCACAGCCATCTGGATGCTGTCTCACCTGCTTTGATATGTTGTTCACCAGATTCTTGCGATTGACCCTCTAACTCCAAGCATCCCCAATACTCTTCCACAGTGACTGTCCCAGGAACCCCCTGCAACATACCTCCACCATTAAATTCTAGGCTCTCCAACCCCTCTGCTTGCTCTCTGAGATCGGAGACTGATACTTCCCTAATTTGCGTTCATGTACCTCCTCGATCCTTTCCTCCCAGGGTACCGTCAGCTCTATTAGGGCAACCTGCCTGGTTGCTTGGGACCAGGGCACGATATCTGGCTGGAGGCTGGTGATGAAGCGGGGGCCTTTGTCTTGGGCCTTGGTTCTTTTCCGCTTCCTCTCCTCCAGTCCGTCAGCCAGTTGTGCAAGCACCTGATCATGGTGCCACCTGAACCTCCCCTCAGTCATGCCTGCCCGACAGGATGACATGATGTGCTCCAAGTTTTCTGGTCTTTTGCACTGCGCACAGGAGGGATCCTCTGTCAGTCTCCATCTTTGGAGGTTTGTTGGTGATGGCAGTACGTCATACATGGAGCTAAGAAGGAACTTTATCCGATACCCCTCAATATTCAATATGTCCTTCCAACTGAGGGATCTTCCTCGGACACTCTTCCACCCTGTCCAGCTGCTGTTTCATGGCTACTGCCCTGGTTGTCTGCTCTCTTCCTCCACGGCCCAAATCTCTTTCTGCACCATCCCTTTCCGGTCCTTTGCCCTTGCCTCCTTCCAGCTTGCTCGGGTAATGACTCCCAGGCCCAGCCTCCCCTGGGTCACCGTGCCCATGATATCTGCATATTGTAAGCACTCCTCCGCTTCCCTCAGAGCTCTGCTGGCCTTCCACTTCCATCCCGTCTTAACCACGATGTTCACCTGTTGCACGGCCTGGTCATTATTGCCATGCAATATCATGGCCAACCGGACTTTGGCTGTCCTAAATTCCTCCTTAAATTCCTTACACAATTACCCAAACTCGCTGACCTGTTTCCTGGCTTGCTCGCCTGGCTTGCTCTGGTTTTCTGACACTTCGTTTATTGGTATGTGAGAGAATGCTGGCACCTTCGTTGTGTGCCTGGAGATTCTGGGTGCTACGGTTGGACACCTGACCCTGCCTCTCCTCCGTCATCAGTTTGCCCTGTGCATTGCAACCTGCTATGTACTATACAGCCCATGCTACTCTGGTGTATCTTCAGACCACTATCACCTTTGCAGACCTTTCCACACCTACAGACTCTAGTTATTTCATTGTTCTGAACCATTGTTCTTTGATCGTCGTCAGTGGTCATACCAGTTGTCTGTCCTGTAGGTCACTCATCCTCCCCCGCTCTTGCGCGACCTTGGGGGTATCTTACAATAACCTTTCCATAGCATCTTAAGATGGGTTCCTCCTCGTGGACACTCTGTTTCTGGTCTTCCCCAGATGCCAGCAGTCTCTCCCCACTGTCAACACTCTTCCGTGGTTGCCATCTAGTCTTTCCTAGTGGTCACTGTGTCACCAGATGCGGAATGTCTATATCAGTAATTATAATGAGCCAACTCAGTTCAGCTGGACCCACTTGAATAATACGTAAAACAATTTGTTTGTACACCCACCGATTTCCATATGCTATTAGTACAAGCCAATTCGAAATGGCATTAGGCATTAGCAGTCACTATTCTCAAGCTTAAAATGACAATTTCTAAAGGATAAGAAGCAAAAACATTAAACTATATGATAATTGGTTTAATATAATTCTATTATGGTCCTGTTTTAATAATGAAAAATTAAAGCATTTGGTAAGCATTCTATTGCATTCAAATTAGTTCTTTACAGCATCTACGGTTCTTTAAATACGAAAGGTTTTACATAGTATTTTGCCTAGCAAATAACTTTTGTCTTTCAAAAAAGGGTTCTTCAGATATTAATAGTTTTTTATAGAACCATTTCCATTTGCAGAAATCCGATTTTGGATATTTTTTATATGATTCTCCTTTCAAAACCATAATCCAACCCTGCTTGTTTGTTTGTTTCTTGGTCTTAACTCAAAGTTCAATACATTTTTATAATAATTATTTAAGATGCCTACCAAACATTCTCCACAGTCACATGTGATGAAACAGAAGAGCACTGTCTTTCAGGCCAGTGGGCTCTTAAAGCACAGTGGCATCACAATGCCTTATGATGTGACAAAACCTCAGCTGCTCCAGTAAGTGGGTGTCTTGATTTCTAGATCTACATTCTTATCATTGTTCAAGGATATCTCCCGTGTTTGTGTCCCACAGCTTTTCTGCATGGCCCATATTGTTTTCCATGTACTCTCTCTTCACACTCAAAGCAGATAAACAAAGCCAAGAGTCTACTGAACAGGAGGGCACATGCAGTGCAATCGACCCACTCTGTGCATTCCTGCTCTCTATCAGGTCTGTGGGTTCTGTTAGAAACCCTCTCTGACAAAACAGATGCACCACTGTGGATATGGCATAATGGATGAATATTACTCTCTTTAAGTATAGTCAATTTGTTGTGTAGTCCATTTATGAAGCTATTAGAATCCTTTAAGCTATAAGCTACCCAGCTAACGTCAAACATTCCCAAATCTTTAGAGCCTTAACTGTTAAAGTGGAACTGACAGCAATTGAACAACTTAGAAAAGCAGATTTGAAGCAAGCAGCAATAATAATATACATAAAATATACTTTTTATGCTTCAAAACTAGCACTATATGAGGTTTTAAAAATAGGTTTCTATTTGACTCCAAATTCAATCATGTCAATTAAGGTGTTTTTGGCAGTATAAATTTATGCCAGTTGAATGCTGAGGAATGATGTAGTCACGCTTTTTGTGAAAACTACCATGTTTATTTCTGCCAATGTATTTCAACCATAAAATAAAGTATCCTGGTGTTAAAATGCTGTCAGTTCCACTTCAAGAGTCTCATTAAGTTATACAATTTTCATAGGAATTGAAGATAATTAGAAATTAAATTTCAGTGTTTGTTTAAATTTTTGTTTTTGTTTTTATGACTTGCTGCAAATGAAATGCATTGCCAGACACCAACCTCTGGCAGTGTTCCTGAGGAATCATCTTTAAATCCCACCAGAGATTTTCTATGGGATTCAAGTCAGGTAAATGTGTTCACCACAGCAGAATCTTCCAGGACTTCTTCTGCAACTAAGCCTTAGTGGGATTTGACAAGCTTCAGCTTTCTCACAGATGGCATGAAGTTTTCTCCTAGAGGAGCATCACCGAGACAGCACCATGCTTGACTGGGGAAAGGTTTTTTTTTCAGCATATGCTTCATTCTTATTCCTACAGACATACCACTGATCCATCATAGTGAAGAATCCCAAAACCTCTGTGACTTCTTTATATGATTATGAGCATATCACAGAAAACATTTGTTGTGCTTTTGGCCAGTGGCGGTCATAGTGATTTTAACTATTATTCTTAGCAGAGCCATACCAGCAAAATTTTGAACACACCTTTCTATATGAATGGGTCTTCCACTTCCAAAGACTCCTGAATTGTGGCCCCTTTCAGTATCAAGTAAATCAACTAGTTTAAATCTACACTAGACTTTTGCTAATCCAGCCATTCCTTGCAGAGAGGCATGCCAGATCAGCAAGAGTTCACTTTAGGTCTGGATGCCCTAAACTTATTTTGGAGCTGTTTTGCACAACTAGTATGCTGTCAATGAAACATGCAAAACAAAAATCCAATGCTTTGTTTCAACTGAGAGCTTAGTTCATTAAATATGTGCAGGATATTAGTAATGATAATTACATGTGTAAAGAAAAAAAATGTTACCATGTTTTTCCAACAGCATTTCCTTGCTTGACTTCTTGTTTGATTTCTCACACTACGGTTTATTTAAATTAAAGCTAGCCCACTCACACTGCTGACAACTGTGAATCAATAGATCTGGAAAAAGTGTTTCAGCCTGTCATGCCCAGCCCAGTGTGGGCTGGCGTGGCTTGGACTGAGAGTGGAGTCCAATCGTTAATTTAAAATGTATATTCTTATTTCTGTTATTATGTGTATTATCCTTTAGTATTTTTATCAATACATTGCATTGCATTGTTTATTTGTTTTCTGTTATACAGGTCCTTCTCAAGAAATTAGCATATTGTGATAAAGTTCATTATTTTCCATAATGTAATGATAAAAATTTATATTAATATTCATATATTTTAGATTAATTGCACACCAACTGAAATATTTCAGGTCATTTATTGATTTAATACTGATGATTTTGGCATACAGCTCATGAAAACCCAAAATTCCTATCTCAAAGAATTAGCATATCATGAAAAGTGTCTCTAAACGAGCTATTAACCTAATCATCTGAATCAACTAATTAACTCTAAACACCTGCAAACGATTCCTGAGGCTTTAAAAAAACTCCCAGCCTGTTTCATTACTCAAAACCGCAATCATGGGTAAGACTGCCGACCTGACTGCTGTCCAGAAGGCCATCATTGACACCCTCAAGCAAGAGGGTAAGACACAGAAATAAATTTCTGAACAAATAGGGTGTTCCCAGAGTGCTGTATCAAGGCACCTCAGTGGGAAGTCTGTGGGAATGAAAAAGTGTGGCAAAAACCGCTGCACAACGACGAGGTGACCGGACCCTGAGGAAGATTGTGGAGAAGGACCGATTCCAGACCTTGGATGACCTGCGGAAGCAGTGGACTGAGTCTGGAGTACAAACATCCAGAGCCACCGTGCACAGGCGTGTGCAGGAAATGGGCTACAGATGCCGCATTCCCCAGGTCAAGCCACGTTTGAACCAGAAACAGCGGCAGAAGCGCCTGACCTGGGCTACAGAGAAGCAGCACAACAAAACAACAACAAATTTTGCATCTTATTCAGAAATCAAGGTGCCAGAGTCTGGAGGAAGACTGGGGAGAAGGAAATGCCAAAATGCCTGAAGTCCAGTGTCAAGTACCCACAGTCAGTGATGGTCTGGGGTGCCATGTCAGCTGCTGGTGTTGGTCCACTGTGTTTTATCAAGGGCAGGGTCAATGCAGCTAGCTATCAGGAGATTTTGGAGCATTTCATGCTT
>JACXGM010036642.1:0-11328 GCA_016801145.1 Umbra pygmaea
ATCCTGCTGAGTAGAGTAACATCCTGCTGAGTAGAGTAACATCCTGCTGAGTAGAGTAACATCCTGCTGAGTAGAGTAACATCTTGCTGAGTTTCAAAACATCTTGGTGAGTATCATAACATCCTGCTGAGAAGCGTAACATCGTGCTGAGTATCATAACATCTTGCTGAGTTTCAAAACCTCTTGCTGAGTAGCGTACACAGCAAAATCACCAGTGTTAAATCAACTCTGAGAGTGTTAAAGTAACACTGTCAGTGTCTATATGCTTCCCTTCGGCACTATATAAACACTGAGAGTGTTAATTTAACACTCTCAGAGTTGATTTTTACACTGGCGATTTTGCTGTGTAACATCCTGCTGAGTAGAGTAACATCTTGCTGAGTATCATAACATCTTGCTGAGATTTATAACATTCTGCTGAGATGTGTAAACTCTTGCTGAGTATCATAACATCCTGCTGAGTAGCGTAACATCACGTAAGTGACTTAGGGCTTATATAAAGTTGCAAAAGAACCAAGGCTATTTGAAGTTGACAGAGAATGTTTACTGACACGTAGAGAAGATTGTGTCATGAAATGTGCGTGAGTCATGTTACTTCATTTTAATTGCTTTCTGTACATGTCTGAGATAAGCAATAATCACAGGCAAGATGGACATTTAGCAATATTATAGTCTAGTTTTGTCTGTAGATGAAACAGCATTTTCCCATGATGATTCATCACCAGCACTCACCATTGTACAGTATGTCTAGTTCTCCTCGTATTTAACAAAGTTGGAAAGTGCCAACAATGTTTGATTACGAAAGACTCATAAATATTTTCATATTAAGCATTAAAAATACAGTAGTTAGCCATTCATTTATAATTTAAAAACCATACTGATAACAAAAATCATCCAAATGGCCCTGATCAAAAGTTTACATACCCTTGAATGTTTGCCCTTGTTACAGACACACAAGGTCACACACAGGTTAAAATGACAATAAAAGGTACATTTCAATAAAGAGTCAATCAGTTTGTTAGCTCTCACGTCGATGCACTGAGCAGGCTAGATACTGAGCCATGCGGAGCAGAAAATAAATGTCAAAAGACTTGTGTGTAATAAGTTAATGGAATTGCATAAAGTTAGAAAACGATATTAAAAGGTATCCAAAGCCTTGCAAATGCCAGTCAGTACTGTTCAATCACTTATTAAGTACTGGAAGATTCAAGGATCTCATCATACCAAGCCAAGGTCAGGTAGCCAAGAGAGATTTCAGCCAAAACTGCCAGAAGAATTGTTCGGGATACAAGAAATACCCACAATTAACCTCGGGAGACATACAGGCTGCTCTGGAAAAAGACGGTGTGGTTGTTTCAAGGAGCACAATACAACCATAAATTAGCTGCATGGTCATGTTGCCAAAAAGAAGCCTTTACTGCGCCAGTGCCACAAAAAAGCCCAGTTACAATATGCCTGACAGCACCTTGACACGCCTCAGCTTCTGGTACACTAATTTGAAGTGACGAGACCAAAATAGATCTTTATGGTCACAACCATAAGCGCTTTGTTTGGAGAGGGGTCAACAAGGTCTATAGTAAAAATAATACCATCCCCACTGTGAAGCATGATGTTTTGGGGGGGTGTGAGCTCTAAAAGCATGGGGAACCATGTGAAAATTGATGGCAAGATGAATGCAGCATGTTATCGGACAATACTGGCAGACAATTTGCATTTCTACTGCACAAAAGATGCACAACAATGACCCTATGCACAAGGCCAAGTTGACCCTCCAGTGGATACAGCAGAAAAAGGTGAAGGTTCTGGAGTGGCCATCACGGTCACCTGACCTTATTATCATCGAGCCACTCTGGGGAGATTTCAAACGTGCGGTTCATGCAAGACGACCAAAGACTTTGCATGACCTGGAGGCATTTTGCAAAGATGAATGGGAAGCTATAACACCTGCAAGAATTCGGGGCCTCATAGACAAATAACACAAATGGCTGCAATACACCGTATTGAGAAATGAGGGTATGCAGACATTTGAACAGGGGTCAATATAATAATTATCTTAGTTGTCTAGCCATGTTTTCTATTATCATTTTGTTTAGACCTACAGTTAAATATGAATCCCATCAGAAATGAAAAAAGAAATATTTTGCCTGCTGACTTGTGTTTTCTTTGAAAATGGTTCATGTATTACCAGTTCTCCAAGGGTATGCAAACTTATGAGTAGAACTGTATTAGTGGACTGTGTACGACTTCGCCTCTTCAACTCATTACATTGTATCAGAGCAGCTCTCTCCTCCCCAGACGCTGTTTGCTCGACAGCTATGCTAATATGACCTGAAGTGATATAAAGGCGGAAAAAAGCGTTTCAATTATGCACACAAGTCTCTCCACCTAGCCCTGCCAAATTTCCTCAAAAGACACGAGGATATGCACACCCAGCGGAATTGGCTTTCAGAGCTAGAACGTTGTCCTTAAAACTCGTTGTCTTGATCACTCAGCGAGATAATCAGGGAAGGTGATTGGAGTGAAAGTAGAGCAAAGTTGTCGGGTAGAGTTTAAAGAAGAGGCAGCCGGCTGGGGGGGCCAACAGGGGGCCACCTGGAAACCCATTCATGAAAGCTCCTGTTCCACAAATATTTGCCATGTTAAATAAAAGAACTAAAGCCAAAAACTACAAAGTGAGCCGAGCCCTTGCGTCGCCCTGACACCCCTCACAATCTTGTGAGGACAATCACGTAGTATATTTTAAATTTGTTGGGGGAAAAACTGCTCTAGCTCTGGAAATACTTTACATTTCTTCCCCTGCTGTGATAACAAAAACACTTTTTCCCCTCTCCAATTCAGGACGGTCTGATTGCCTGGTGTTTTTTTTCCCCCGCTTCCCTCATCTAGTCTATCAGTTAAAACCAATCAAAGGGCCTGATTAAGAGTTATAATTAAAAAGTGCAAAACTAAAACACCTGCTCTGTGTTGGAATCTCTGACTCTTGATTCCCTGACTGAAGTGCAGCATGAGAAGAGGAGCCATCGTGACTCATCTTGTTCTCTCTCGTTTCTTCGTTGAACTGAAACTGAGGCGGAAAAACATCTGCCAATGACAATGATTTTGGCTTGTGTTCTACGGTTATCTGCTTTAATGTTTTTCTATGTTTTTTACACTACAGTACATCATAACCAGGCCATGTTCCCTTCACACCGTTAACATTACATGGCATAATAATTGAAATGAGCAATTACACAATGCATAACGCAGATGAATGATATAGATGAAAACAAAGAAAACTGTTGAAAGAATATCCCCCTTTATTCTGAAATCAAAGCATAACTGTTTTTCACAGAACCATGACAGAGACCCTTCATGTTGCTTAGGGCAGATTTAACATTGCGTTTAAATTCCTAGTAATCTAGCCCAGAAGTTACTTGCTGAAACAAGTATACATTCCACACTTTTTTTGTACTGGCCCCATGTGGGAATCAAACCCTTAACCCACAAACGCCATGGGTATACCAACTAAATTCCACTGCATTGTGTGTGCCACGCCTCCTTACTGTATGTAAATGTTGTCTGAGGGAGTGAGGCACGCACGCTGGCTGGGCAGACTGCCCAGTGAAATGGGCTGAACTTTCTGGTATTTAAACATGATGGATAGGCAGAGCTAGCGCTAGCATAATGGCACTGCGGTGAACTGGTCTGCCCCTCCCCTTTTCATCCAGAGAGCACACTTATATATCATGATACCTTAGACACCTGGCTAACACTGCGGCCGTGGCATGCTGCTAAGGCTCCAGCTCTACTTCCACTAAGCAGCTGATGGATTGAGACCAACATTTTATTTATGAACTGAGGCCAGGCCTGGCGAGGTTGTTCTCTGCACCAGTCCGGCCCACACATTGACCGCTGAAGGTGGGGTGGAGGCAGGGTGGTTACATTTCCAACGAGATGCCGGTCCTCGGTTAGAAGTCGCAAAGCGTTGTTTCTTTTATATGAAAGAAGGCTTGCTCTTAGAAAGCAAAAACACTTGACATTTTGTCACCTTTTTTCATTGAATGAGACAGCGCTGTAGGTAAATGAAGTTGACTGAAGTGATTATGTAAAAGAAACACGGTTTACCACTCCGACCGTCAAGGTATTATTACTCATTAAAATTACAAACGTCTCAGTGGTAGGCTACAGAAGCTACAGTATGATTATTTTATATTTATTTTAAGAGCAGCTTCCGTTTCAAATGTTGTTTTCTCATGTGCGACCTCTGTCCCAAAGGGATCTGTTAAATATTCTGACTGTGGAATCCTTGTACCGCTCTGTAAACTAATGCTTTGAGTTAATGCAACTACAATCACATTGCTCTAATGCAATGTTTGCAAGTCTGCTAATTGATGTGTGATTGTGACTCTGGTTCCACAAATCGAACTTTATGCCGTCAAACAATTTATGCATATATTTGTTTTTTTAGTGTTGGCAGCCGGGTGGCTTCGAAAATGTTTCCTAACTGAAAACAACTCCTGAAGTATTCTGATTGGCTTGAATTATTCAACCCATTTCAAGGAGGATGTGCATGGTAGGTACTAATTTTCTCTGTCATTCTGTAATTTTGTATTTGCATTACTTTAAATATTGTGCAGATACAGTACCATCTTTGGTAACGAATTAAACACTACAATAGTGTTTCTGCCACAGACAGTGTTTGTTTTGTGCTTTTCTCTGCCTTCTACAGGGAACCTTAGAGCTGCTCCAAGTTTATGTGAGGATAATGGACCAGAGATATTAAAAAGTTGAAATTTGTTCTGGTTTGCAGAGGAAAAGCAGTTTATACCTTGGTGTGAAAAGCATCATAATGGGGCTGCCTGTGTACCGGTAGATGTGCAGTTAAACTCTTTATTTAATCATATCTAAAATGTTATTATTTTTCGGTTCACTGTTGATGACAGCTATCTTTGTTCAGCAATCTTGAGGCATAACCCTTTTTTTCTCATCTTGTTTTGTGTGTAATTTTCCTCTTATTTTGATGGAAAATACATAAATAGTACTGCTTTTACCAGGGTAATAGGTAGCCTTCTTCACATGCTAAAAATGTACAAGTAATAATATACTGTACTTTCAGATATCAGCATTATTGTGAATCTACTGTAGCACAAAACCTAGTATTACCATAACACTCATTGTCCATATTTAACATTTTTCCATATTTCCCCTACAAACCTGCTTTACTTATGTCTGTGGAATTTAGAATGTACTTCAACTTCACACATTGAGTCCCACATTTGATTAAATCTGAAATTGCATTATTTTCTCCAATGCATCAATTTTAGCTGTATTATGTTTCAAGTGAGGAGGAAAATTTCCAGTTCAGCTCAAATCTCCTAGCTGCACTAACCTTTTGTTTTTAATAATTTCTGCACCAGAGTAGGTATGTTAAATAACCTAATCCCATAAGCAGCTTAATGCAGACGCTGTGACTTCATTACGTTCGGTTCCGTTTATAAACCATTCTTCTCAAAATCTGTGTTGCCAGGGTTGACTGGAAGAAAAGGAGCGTGCGTAAGACCATCCCAGAATGCTTTATTTTTTACAAACAATAGCATCCCCGGCGGACGTAAGAAACAACATGCTCTAGAGGGCTCCAGGTTTATTAAAAGTTTGACCAGGTTCTCTAATAAAAACCCTTGGCTCCCACAGTGCAATTAGATGAAGGGTGAAACTATTGATTTATTCCTGGCTTTGTCCTTCTTTCCACCAGTTACATGCACCCCAGGGAATCCTCTCCAATACCAAAAGCACTGAGGGTCCCAGAGTGAAAGTATCTTTTCATTTACCTTTCAAAGTAAGTTTACCCATCCAGACCGTGCCATGGTCTATGTCTCAATATCTGGCAGGTGTGCGCAGCCCCACGGGTAGTTTAACCAGGACACCTGGGGGTTAGCATCCCTACTTGTATGATAAGTGGACATCTTCACTGGTCAATGTGGCATTCACTACCATGAGGGCATTGAGGTTTGGTCCTCTAAGACCACTACCAGCAGGAAATTACCCCACCCGTCAAGAGACTGACCCTTTTTAGCTACAAAGTGGCAAGCTAGCAGGAGGATTTGTGGTGCTATATTCAGACCTTTTGATCCTATCCTGTCTTGATTTAATGTAAACTCATTTTAAGACACACATTCAATGTGGTTTCCAGGGGAATTCCTCTAAAGAGGGTCATTCAGGAACCGTGGTAAAAATTGCGTTTGGAACTATGGACGCAGCCACCAGTTTATGCAAATGTTGGTGACTGTTCAAAATTGTAAGTTCGTACAGTGTGAGCAGTTGCTCCTGTTTTTATGTTTATTCCGTACCCGCGCTGGGTGTACTGGTCTAAGGTGCTGGCTTTCAACACAATGGCATCGTGGTTCCTGAAGATACCCCAGGGTCTAGCATCGTGTGTCTGCTGGCGATTGACAGTTAGACAGTCTAGCAACTCTTTTTGTATAGGTCTGGTAACCTTGCAATAATTATTGATGAACGTGCAGCTTCAGCATGGTTGTACAGTATAGACAAAATTATTCTATAAAATGAGAATATGTCTAAGATCCTTGAACATGCATGCCCATGGCAACAGGTGTTCAAATCCCATATACATATATGTACAGTATATACTAGATTAATATATACAGTCGTTGTCAAAAGTTCTGAGAATTTCACAAGTATTGGTCTCCACAAAGTCTGCTGCTTTAGTGTTCTGATATCTTTTTGTCAGAAGTTACTATGGTTACTGAAGGATAGTTACAAGTGTCAAATGCTCTTTTTTGACAATTACATTAAATTTATGCAAATTTGCAGTTTTGACCCTTCTTTTAGAAGAATTAAATCTGCCCTGGCATGCTGTCAGTTAACTTCTGGGCCACATCCTGACTGATAGCATCCCATTCTTGCATGATCATCGCCTGAGGTTTGTCAGAATTTGCGGGTTTCTATTTCTCTACCCGCTTCTTGAGGATCGACCACAATTTCTCAATAAAATTAGGGTCTGGGAAGTTTCCAGGCGTTTTCAGGATGGCCCAAACAATGACTTTACCCCAGTCCTCAGCAGTCTGTCCCTAATTATTTTCTGGGAGAGAAGTGGCTTATTTGCTGCCCTTTATGACACCAATCCTTCCTCCAAAAGTCTTCGCCTCACTGTGCATGCAGATGCACTCACACATGCCTGCTGCCATTCTTGAGCAAGTTCTGCACTGGTGGTTCCCCAATCCCGTAGCTGAATCAACTTTAGGAGATGGTCCTAGCGCATGCTATATTTTCTTGGACACCATGATGCCTTCTTCGGAAACATCTGTACCTCTCTTCTTGAAGTTCTTCATGATCTGATAAATGGTTGATTTAGGTGCAATCTTACTAGCAGCAATATCCTTGCCTGGGAAACCCTTTTTTGTGCAAAGCAATGATGACGGCACATGTTTCCTTGCAGGTAACCATGGTTGACAGAGGAAGAACAACGATTTCAAGCACCACCCTCCTTCCTTTTAAAGCTTCCAGTCTGTTATTCTAACTCAATCAGCATGACAGAGTGATCTCCAGCCTTGTCCTCATCAACACTCTTACCTATGTTAGCAAGACAATCACTGTCATGATGGCAACTAGTCATTTTGTGGCAATGCTAAAATGCAGTGGAAATTGTTAATTTGAGTTCATTTTCATGGCAAAGACAGACTTTGCAATTTATCGTATCACTCTTCATGACATTCTGGAACATATGCATCATTGCAATCATCAACAATGAGGCAGCAGACTTTGTGAAAATTACTATTTGTGGCATTCTCAAATCCTTTGACCACGACTATATATAAAGTATATGTATTTTTATTTCTTTAAGAACCCCCCGTATATGAACACCTGACTAAAGACTGTGCCTTGAGGAACTCCAATAGAGGAACTCCAAGGTTCCTCAAGTCACTAGTAATTCTAAGAGTGTAGTTTATCGGAAGCTTGCTCTTTTCAATTTCCGCTCTGCTGCTAAGATGCATCATTTAGCTCACCATCAGTATGGCTTTTCCCGGTGTAAAAAATGGGTTGACAGTCCACCCTTAAGCACAAGGCAGCACTGAAATGTGCCTCAATCTTACAAATAGTACTTGTATTATTTTGTGAGGGAGCATTTGACATTGTATTGATGGAGGAATAACTGGAAAAGCATCAAGATGCATTTCATCCCTGCACAACTTGACATCACTCTTCATCATTATGCCAGAGTCAATAAAACAAGGGTGGACCAAAACACTAATATATTGTACAATGAATTAGCTTGCTGTTGGCTTCTTAGACCATCCATTGGTTTCTTTGAGGCAACACAGGTAAATTCAGAGATTCGGTATATGTAAATCTAAACAGGAACATTTACATCTAGAGCAGATCAGTTTTTCAATTAAATTGTAGGAATAAATGCATTCACTGAAAGATTTTGCTGCACTTGGACCAATGCTATTGAGCCTGACACTCATACTATAGGAGTTTTAGTTATTGCAATGTGTTTTTCAGGCATAATTACAATGCCTGAAAAACATATATATATATATATATATAGCACAAAAGTAAATTTTAACACTCCAGTGTGGTTAAGGTTTGGGTTAAGTTTAGGTGTAAGTTTAGATATGATTAAAGACTGACAACACTCTGCTCATGTACACATTTCCGATGTCATGTGAGATCCGCCCTCAGTTTTGAATCAACCAATCAAATGTTGTCTGCCTCCAAGGCAGATCTGCCCGGAGAACACTTTTGAATACCTAAAACTACTCTGAGCAAGCTGACTGCCTGCATTGTCCCCGCCATGCATATTGATTAACTTTAAATATGCAAGCCAGCTTGCGCCAAAATCACTATGACAACTCCACCGTGTTGCTCTTGAAAGAGTAAATCGACTAATTTAATCTGTTCCCTTGACTTTAACTTGCACTGACAGAAATCTTCTCATGTACACAAATTAAGAAACCCACGGATGCCTTCTGATGTTGGTCTCACCACGCTCCACCATTACACAAGGAGGACCCAGCAACACACAGATGAAAATGCTGTAATCTGGAGACACTTAAAAAGATACAGCCTTCTAAATCTTGATCTAAGGAGATTCTAGGCTGCATGATTGAACAGTTTGAGCTGGCTTGATAGCTGGGAATCCTCTCCATTAATCAACTCCCACAGCGTGCTGGTAGCTCCAGAAGGAGGCTTTAGTTGATATAGATGCTTACGCAGCTCTTCCATACACCATGGTTTCATGGGTTACCGATGGCTGGCATTGGGTGGCCTGAAAGCTCATTGTGGCAGACATCAGAGATGTGGATTACTTACCTCAAGTTGGATGTTCCACAACATAGATTAATGGATGTACAGATTAGATGTACTGTAAGTATTACACTCTCGGGGAACTAATAAAAAAAATGAATTATGGTATATGCTAATGTATCTGAAGGTTTTTACGTTTAAGATGCACATTTTACTATAAGGCTTTACTAAGCCTTCTGTTACGTTGCACCTTCATGTTTCCATCTGGATGTGAACCTACGAACACCAGGGTGAGAGTGAACTTATACACCCATCCACCATCCCTGCCCTAGCAAACATTTACGCAATTTAACACTGACTATAGTCATGATCAGTGACTTCAACGTTTTTATATTTCATGCAATTGCCCTATCATACGTTCATATTCCAAGCAATTGGGTTTTACAATTTATTTCCCTCCAAACGTGATTTATGACACTTCAAAAAAAGTATCTGCAGATACATGCACAACATCATCTTGTGTTTTTTTTAAATTTGTTAGTTCTGTCAATCAAGTTGTTATTGGCAAGAACAATCTGGTGGTCAAGTGTTGAAGTCCAGCTTTCATCATCCATAAACCCAATCAGTGAGAAACTGAAAAAAACTATGACTTTGCTAGTCTTCCAAATTAATCTACTGGATGCTATTTTTATTTTTTTGCCAATTCTGTGCTAATTAAACTAACTCGCCTGTTTGGTTCCAACACACTGGGCTGCCAGTAAACCACAAAAGGGCCTTAATTTTAAGATGTGGCCCCATAACATAGTACATGTACAGAGAGCTGGATAAGTTAACTCAATGTCTTCTCTCATTTTCCATCCTCATTTTCCATGCTGGAACAGCTTGCTGGGCTTCGTTTGGCAAACGTCAAGTGTGTGTGTGTGCTAGTTGGCTGGTTGAAGTCAGTCAGTGGCTCTGACAGACATTATGAAAGACGGACGCCTATTGCCAAGTGTTAATGGAGGTCATGAAAGAAACAAACACCAGTAAACACATTTATAAACAAGAGGGGAATAGTGATGCTGCAGGATAAACTAACATGGGGCTACCACAAGCCAATAGAAAAGTAGGAGAGACACAATAACCATGTACACACCATAAGATAGAAGGGTCATAGAGGGGTATTGGGGCTTCCTTAATGAGTCACTGAGTGAGCAAACATGGTAGAAATGGTGGTCTTTTCCAAAAACCAACAATGTAATAAATAACTAATTTGGGGTCTTTTGTAAATCATGAAATTATAATATGCACATAAAAAACGTTGGTGTTAAATCAACACCATAAGTGTTAAGTTAAAACCCTTCAGTGTGTATATAGGTCTATATAAACACTGAGAGTGTTAATTTAACACTGATGTTTTTACTGTGTGTATATACAGGTCCTTCTCAAGAAATTAGCATATTGTTATAAAGTTCATTATTTTCCATAATGTAATGATAAATATTTAACTTTCATATATTTTAGATTCATTGCAAACCAACTGAAATATTTCAGGTCATTTATTGTTTTAATACTGATGATTTTGGCATACAGCTCATGAAAACCAAAAATTCCTATCTCAAAGAATTAGCATATCATGAAAAGGGTCTCTAAACGAGCTATTAACCTAATCATCTGAATCAACTAATTACCTCTAAACACCTGCAAAAGATTCCTGAGGCTTTAAAAAACTCCCAGCCTGTTTCATTACTCAAAACCGCAATCATGGGTAAGACTGCCGACCTGACTGCTGTCCAGAAGGCCATCATTGACACCCTCAAGCAAGAGGGTAAGACACAGAAAGACATTTCTGAACAAATAGGCTGTTCCCAGAGTGCTGTATCAAGGCACCTCAGTGGTAAGTGTGTGGGAAGGAAAAAGTGTGGCAAAAAACGCTGCACAACGACAAGAGGTGACCGGACCCTGAGGAAGATTGTGGAGAAGGACCGATTCCAGACCTTGGATGACCTGTGGAAGCAGTGGACTGAGTCTGGAGTACAAACATCCAGAGCCACCATGCACAGGCGTGTGCAGGAAATGGGCTACAGGTGCCGCATTCCCCAG
>JACXGM010036643.1:0-11329 GCA_016801145.1 Umbra pygmaea
TCATATATTTTGTTACTTCTATCGAGAAATACATACTTTTAAATAAAAATACATCGTTTTTGTGACTTGACAATATCTCTGAAGTAACTTTTAAGACCTCTCGCAGATACTAGCCAACGTCATGCTAGTATCAATACAGAAACGCCCACCAAGTGAGTGGTGTCGCTTGTCTTTTGTCGCTCGTGTGACTGTGGGGTTAAGGAGCTGTTACTTTAAATGTTTGTAGTAACATTATATATAAAAACGTAAACCACTTACATGGAAATATTCACTGGATTGCTCTGCCTTGTATCATTGCAGAATTGAGGTCCCACAACAAAGTTACAACTACCGATTTGGGCTTGAGTGCACAAGGTGTGTGTGTGAGAGACAATGCTTAGGTAGCTTCAGGACTATCTTTATTGGCTATTGAAATACAAGTTGAACACTATTCCAATAGACTATGTATATTTTGGTGCACTGTCAGCACTTTACAGAGAAGAGGTGAGGTACTTTTTTATTTTTAGCCTTTTATTACAAATGTTTGAAAATATAAGCATTTTGTATAGTATACTAATGTTAAATGTATGTACACAAATACACACCTCCTTGTGGCAGCTTGACTCAATCAGGGTAGACGACTAGAGTGCATTCTTTCTGGCATGTGAGGATTTCTCTAGACATTCTGGTTAATCGTGATAAGAACCAGAACAGCATGTAATGTGCTTTGGAAGACAGAAGCTGTTCTGTTTTGCTGGACACAAGATGAATTAAGTATATTTTGTTGGGCCAAGACCATTTAGAGATGGATAAACTCTTCTCATCTTGCATCTAAACGAGTGGTGTGAACTTTTTATTTATTTAACCCTCCCCGCCAAAACTGAAGTGAGGCCCCTACTAGGGCTGTGCGATTTTGCCCAAAATGAATATCTTCATATATTGTGTAGCTTCTAACGACTCCAGAGCCGGACCACCTATAGGCAAGGACCATTCGCCTGGCAACACAAACTCTGATTTGTCTTTTCAAGATAGTAGTGCTTGCTTTAATTCATTGCAATCATTGTTAATTCATTATAAAGCTAGTGAATCTTAACCAAATGCAATTGTATTGTGTGTAAAGAAACAATAAGTGTATGTGATATTAAAAACATGTTAAATTTATTTTTTTGCTCACTTTTTATTAAAAACAGTAACAAATGCATTGTACCAACAATTTGATTGAATATATTGTCAGTGTCTCATGTGAAAACACGTTTACATTTGAAAAAACTGTCACTAATGTCTTTTGTAGGGATGCTCATTTCGGGCAATTTTCCTGACCGACAACCGGAACTCGTTAACCGATTATTAACCGTTAACTGATAAGATTATAAGATTAAATTGTCTTTAAATTAAACATTAAATTGACGAGTGTCTGTAACCCGTTAAATATAAAAACATTTTTTTTCACAGATTTGTTTTAATGTCTAAACAGCATACAGAACAGATCTACAACAGCTGCCGGGTATAAGTTCACTCGGGTGCAAAGTCCACCCTAAACGATACGATGAAACTAGTTCGTTTCATACTAAAGCTGTGTCGATGTTCGGTTTCACCAAACTACACTGGCATAAAGTCCACACCAACCACAATATTGTCGCAGAAAATTTGTCGTAGACGTTTTCACTTTCTGTTTTCAATCAACGGAAGTTAGCCTTGATGCAGTGTTTACCGAGTTGGCAAATTATAGAATGAAAACAGTCGGTGACAATCTGGAACAAGGTTGTTGCTTACAGGAGGCCTACTGCCAATAAGGGCTATATTTCATTAACACAAAACAAAATGTTGATAACGCTTGCTATGCATTATGTTACTAAATATACAATATTTGCAGAGTGCACCCATTTCATTGAAATTACCATTACGGTCCTCTCCGAAAATAAAGTGTGTGTTGTCAATCACTGTGTGTGTTGTTTTTAAGGTAACATTATTTTGTCGGCTATAATGCATCAGGAGCATGATGAATTATAGCTGATAAAATAATATATGCTTCCCATGCGATAGCGTTATACGTTTCTGTACATGAACAAATGAAAGCGCAAGTTAATATCACAGTCATAAATGTTCAAGGGTTGTCATTTTAAATGAAGAAAGCGTTGCAGACGCAAAACAGGCAGCCGGTATATCCACCTTCCCATCAATTTTATCCGTCTTCCCTTTCCCTGCTGAAGAGAAGCAGGCCCAAACCATGATGCTGCTGCCACCACCATGTTTGACAGTGGGGATGGTGTGTCCAGGGTGATGAGCTGTGTTGCTTTTATGCCAAACATAACGCTTTGCATTGTTGCCAAAAAGTTTGATTTTGGTTTCATCTGACCAAAGCACCTTCTTCCACATGTTTGGTGTGTCTCCCAGGTGGCTTCTGGCAAACTTTAAACGACACTTTTTATGGATATCTTTCAGAAATGGCTTTCATCTTGCCACTCTTCCATAAAGGCCAGATTTGTGCAGTATGCGACTGATTGTTGTCCTATGGACAGACTTGCCCACCTCAGCTGTAGATCTCTGCAGTTCATCCAGAGTGATCATGGGCCTCTTGGCTGCATCTCTGATCAGTCTTCTCCTTGTATGAGCTGAAAGTTTAGAGGGACGGCCGGGTCTTGGTAGATTTGTAGTGGTCTGATACTCCTTCCATTTCAATATTATCGCTTGCACAGTGCTCCTTGGGATGTTTAAAGCTTGGGAAATCTTTCTGTATCTAAATCCGGCTTTGAACTTCTCCACAACAGTATCTCGGACCTGCCTGGTGTGTTCCTTGTTCTTCATGATGCTCTCTGTGCTTTCAACGGACCTCTGAGACTATCACAGAGCAGGTGCATTTATATGGAGACTTGATTACACACAGGTGGATTCTATTTATCATCATTAGTCATTTAGGTCAACATTGGATCATTCAGAGATCCTCACGGAACTTCTGGAGAGAGTTTGCTGCACTGAAAGTAAAGGGGCTGAATAATTTTGCTCGCCCAATATGTCAGTTTTTTATTTGTTAAAAAAGTTTGAAATATCCAATAAATTTCGTTCCACTTCATGATTGTGTCCCACTTGTTGTGGCAAAAGGTCAAAATGTTCAAGTGGGCCGAATACTTTCGCAAGGCACTGTATCAGCCAATTTATATTATTAAACTGCACAACAGTGTACCCAACATAAATCAAAAGGGTGGTCACACCAAATGTTGATGTTTTTTTTGTGTCTCCCTAATAGTATTGGTTCACAGAATTTCTTTACTTGTGCCTAAGATGTTTACACAGTACTATCAATATTTTAGGATGCTCACTGTGAAACATTGTGTTGGATCACACGTAGCAGATTAAACAGAACTTCGTTGTGGTGATGTCACAACTTCAAATGTAATTTCTTCCTCTTTAGAAATGAAAATATGCATTATTTTATGCAGGTTTCATTAGTAACCTGATCTGCTAGAGGAACTTAACAGATCGTATCAGTAATTGTTCCTTTCATGTGCAGCTAGTGTTGTCTAGGCTCCCACCATGTTGAGTTTCCTCCGCCGGACTCTGGGCCGGCGGTCCATCCGGAAACATGCTGACAAGGCCCGCCTGAGAGAAGCCCAGCGGGCCACTACACACATCCCTGCTGCTGGGGACTCAAAGTCTGTCATCACCTGCCGTGTATCCCTGCTAGACGGCACAGACGTCAGCGTGGACCTGCCGGTAAGTCAACTTTCACAAACAGAGAAACGTTCCGAATTTCATGCTGCGTGAATTTCAATTGATTTCAAATCCCTTCCGATGAGAGCCAGGTGAAGATTTGGTACGTAGTCAACAAAGGGTTTTAAGTCAGGGCAGTCAGAGTAGCAGTTAGAGTATGTATTTCAGTGATTTCTTTGAAATTCTAATAACCCATGTGTTGGGCTTTTTCATAGTTTCTCATTTGTTTTGATAAAATCCTATGTGTATTTCTGACTTAAGAGAGTTTGCCTGTCTACAAGATAGAATATGATTCTGCGCATTCAGAAAGTAGTGTGACACTAACTGTTAAATTAGGACAAAAACACTGTATCTGGGTTTCCTTTTTTTTTGCTGACCTTTCTGACTAGAAACATTCATGTAGAAAAAAGTTGGAGCCAGATTAATAGAAAACATTTGAAATGGACAGTTAAACAGATTTTTGCTGTCTTGCGAGCCCTTAACTCTAACAGTCACGTACCCTTGTAGGTAACAACACTGCAGTGCTAGATGGAGGTCAGGTGATTCATAATGCTTTAAGGCTTTTACTGACCAGCTCCCATCACTGCCCATCATGGCGTGGGCCTGTAATCAGGTGTGTGCTGCCTGTGTTTACAGAAGCCCATGTGTTGTTCTGATGACTGCCACTGATCACCCATAATTCCATGATCCCTGTACAGTTCCCCTGTCCACATGATCTGGTCACATGACCTGTCGGTAAGCCAAGCCTAGTGGAGATGCCCTTTTCTCACAATATCGTCTTTAGTTTCACTGGTTTGGAATATCTGAGGCATGCCAGCTGATGTTATGGTAACATTCCTACCGCATGGCATTGGTAATTAGGCCCCTCAGCTGGGATGTCTGTCTGTTTGCTCCAGTCGGAGCTCTTTCTCAGGCAGAATGAATCTGAACGTGTTGGCATTGTCATGCTTGGTGCCATTTAGAAGGAACAATGAGATGATATTACCAACCTGATCTGTGTGATTCCGGTGTTCCTTTCCTGTAATTGCGTAATAAAGTTATCGGCACCAATTACTCACTCAAATAACCCTTCTTAATCATCCAAGCCTTGACTAGTTTGTATTCTCTTAAGCCAGCTTTGGGTGTAATAGCAGTTTATTTTTATTTAATCTTATATGATATATTTGTATTCGTTTAGATGACAAATAGGGCTGTGTTTTATCAATGAACCATCACATTTAGGTATTTTATTTCAGAAACGGGTGCAATAGTAACTTTTTTACTGCAAGGATACCAAGGGAGCCTCCCACTTTGTTGTACCTAATGTTATACCTTTCATATGTATTTTGATTAATGATGAGTCATGTTTGCTAGGAAAAAGTTCAGAATGACTTTTAAAGGAACACAGTTTACTGCACTTGGTCCAAGCACCCAAAGGGTTTCAGAGGGTTTCACCTCATTGCCGCATTGAGGTGAGGGAGCCTGAAGCATTTGAGACCAGGGGGGGTGAGGGGGAGGACAGCGGCCATATTTCTTGCTCTCGCCCCGATGGTTCTTAACTCTGACTCTCTTGCGGGGAAGCAGCCTTAGGAATGTAACTGTGCCTCTGAAGGCAGATTGTTGGCCGGTCGGGCTGGAAACCTTTGGTGAACAATGCGGCATCGAGGCCCGGGGTTCACTGAAGTGCACAATGGCTCCTTTGTGTTTGTTTTCTGGGGCTGCGGGGGTGCTTTGTGGGATATGCCAACTCTACAGGGCCTGCGTGAGCAACCGGCTAACTGGAGGCTACATTGGGGACAGCTTCCTCCCCTTAACTTTCTACTACACTTCTATTTACCCGTTACGACCACTCCCCTTCTATAACATCCAGGGGCAGATTCCAGGCTTGTATCCTTACTGCTAGTGTCAATATTTGGTCCCCTGTCGGCAGGCTATTGTTCACGGTTGTCCTTTTGTGCAGTATCTGTGCACACAGCAATGTCGCAACCAGCGTGTTTCCTTTCAGAAACGGTGTCGTTAACTTTACTGCATGGTGTAATTTTTCACGGTTAGCGTACCCCTTTGGTGCTTCTCTGCTGGAGGACTCGTTATGTAGCGTTTATCGTATTCGAACTGGACATTGAGCTCATCAGGTGTAGTTACCTCTACTGCTTGATCATTCAGTTACCTTGAACCTTAAGCTGAATGTCACGCAGCCCCGCGGGCTGACCGTTAAACCGCAACTTCTGTTTTGTCCTCGTTTCTGGTCGAGCGAAACAGGGCAGTGTGAGTGTGTTGGCAGACCCGCCTTGCCTTTGAATCAGTCAGTAGCTGAGGGCTGCAGGCTCTACCGTGTCATCGGGCTACTGGCCTTACCTTTAAGTCATGATCACTATTCTGTCATCTCCTACCTCAGGGTTAGGCAACTCCGGTCCTGGAGGTCCAAAACACTTCAGATTTTTTTTATTTTACTTTGTAGTTAATTGCAATCACCTGCTTCCCCAGGTATAAACCAGTCCCTTATTAGAAAGAGAAACCAAAAATCAGAAGTGTTTCGGCCCTCCAGGACCCGAGTAGCTGACCCCTGTCCTACCTGATAAATCCTGTGCCCTGTTGTCTCCTGATTCTGCCCTACTGTCCCCCTTCTCCACATTCTATTTCTCTCTTGGTGCTCGTCCTTCCCAGGCTGCTTGGCCCTCTCCTCCTCCCCCATGGATAAGTGACTCACTGATGAAAGGGCAAGGCTGCAGACAGCTGAGTAACAACTGAGGAAAACAAAACTTCTGTGTGACCTATCATTTTTCCAGCCCTACCTTGCTACTTTCTCTCCATCTGCTCCTAGAAACACTTACATTTAAACCACGATTCAAGCTTCTTCCTCTAACAAAATCCAACACTGTCACCTCGTTACTCAACCCATACATTGACATGAAGGCATAAAAAGCCTTTGGTTGGATTTAACCACAGTTCAGCTTAGACTATTGGACCAACCAGAGTCACAGTACAGTTCATTTACTAATACAGGTTTCTGAGGGCTGTCCTGTTGGGATAGGCTTGTGTAGCAGAAGGTTACAGTGGTAGAGCTGGCTGGGTCCCTGTCTGGGTAATGTAGACTGAAGACCCGTATCAACATTTAGCCTGACTAAAGGGAAGACTGAGTTAATTTAAAGGAAATAGTTCATCTTCCATCAAAATAACATGTTCTACTTAGCTCTCGTCTTTGAAGTAATGAAGCAATGAAGTGCAGTTTGGGGACTGTAATATCAGGGATGAATCTCAACTATAGAATCTATCCAAATGTTCCTTATTCCACCAGTGTTTGAGGTAACATCACTACAATAATTCATCTCACTTGATGAATGTTCTTTTACAAACGTCCCGAATACAACAGGTATGACCTTACGCTGATCATTCGATGATTGAATGTACAAAAAACAATTGTTGACAGAAAAATGATTTGACCTTACTGTGAAATACCAACATAAAAGCCCTACTAAGAATTCTTTTTATTTTGCTTCTTTTGAATAAGCCCAATGACAATGAAAGTATGAGCGCGATGAAAGTATGAGCGCGATGAAAGTATGAGCGCGATGAAAGTATGAGCGCGATGAAAGTATGAGCGCGATGAAAGTATGAGCGCGATGAAAGTATGAGCGCGATGAAAGTATGAGCGCGATGAAAGTATGAGCGCGATGAAAGTATGAGCGCGATGAAAGTATGAGCGCAATGAATGTATGAGCACAATGAATGTATGAACACAATGAATGTATGAGCACAAGGGAGAGACAGCCAGTATCCCTAGCAATCTGTGTATGTACACCAGCTCATATGTTGAGCAACTGTGGATTATACAGCTGTTGGTTAGATGGTGCAATGTTTGGGTCTTTATTTGCTTTGTGTCTTTTCATTTGCTTTGTGAGTGTTGACATGCAGAGGTGCTCATTGTGAATGAGAATTGGTTCTCAGTCTGTTTGCATGATTACATGATTAAATGGCACCCACAGATGCTGCAAGGTATCCTCCATACTGTAACATCATCAGCCCAGGCTCAGTGGTCAGGGAGTCAGAAGGTTGCCGGTTTGATTCCCCACTGTGCCAAATGTCGTTATGTCCTCGAGCAAGGCACTTTACACTAAGTTGCTCCAGGGGCATGTCCCTGTATTCACTGTAAGTCCCTCTGGATAAGTGTCTGGGAAATTATTCAAATGTAATGACAGACTGTGACCTGTCTGTCCTCTGATCTGTTCTATGGGATCAGATGGCTCAGTGGTTAGGGAATTGGACTAGTAGTCAAAAGGTTCGATTCCCGGCTGTGCCAAATGTTGTTGTTTCCTTGGGCAAAGTCACTTCAACCTAAGTTGCTCCAGGGAGAATGTCTCTGTACTTACTGTTAGTTGCTTTGGAGAAGATCTGCTCAATGACTAAAATGTAAATGTACCCTGACCTGGCTGTCTCTCTCTGACCTGTCTGTCTCTCTCTGACCTGTCTGTCCTGTCAGAAAAAAGCCAAAGGTGAGGAACTGTTTGAGCAGATCATGTACCATCTGGACATCATAGAGAAAGACTACTTTGGACTGCGCTTCATGGATTCCGCACAAGTACCGGTAAGAGCTGAGCAGCCGACATGCCCAACAAGCTCACTGGTAGTATGTGTGTAACGGTGACACAGTGCGCTAGTTTAAAATGCGATAGACAGAAACAGGCTCTAGGTGGAACAGTGGTTTTTGTGTGGACAAAGGAGAAGGAACTTTGCCCATTAAATGCTACTGATACATTAGAGCATAATATTATTTAGTATATTCTGCAGACATCCAAGGTTGCTTCCCTATAGGGTCAGATTCATTAGGATAGTCAGATAATGATAGCACTAGCAACCCCATTTGAAAAATTTGCAGTTTTAAGAAAGGTGCCCCTAGTTTTTTCCCATTTGCTTTTTGCTAAAAGGCACATCATTCTTTCCAGATTATTCCTTCCTAGTATAATTCTTATGAACTGGCACAAGGGGAATACATTTTTCCATTTGATACTTCTATAGTTGTTAGATTGTGTTGATGGATTGTTCCAGAACTTTAGATTACATGTAGCCCATCGCATTTTATACTCAATATACCTAGTCACAATTTGAAAAAGGGTGTTGCAAGAATCAGCTTATTTTTCTTTTTCCCCGAGTTACCCGTTCTCTGCATGCCGATCAAACAAGTTGAGGTTATTTAGGTTTTAGCTCCGTTAGCTGAACCCATGGACGGCCACTTATTGTTCTTACGGTAGCAGTAACGTTGCAGTCAGTAATGTAAATTGTCTTTGCTCAGTTCAGTTGCTGTTCAGGTAGAATAGTAGCACATAAGTAGAGGGACGGAGGAAGGCAGGGCTGAACACAGGAATGTGTGGGAGGCCGGCGTGATAGAGGGCTGTGGCAGAGAACATCAATACCCTCAGTACCCCACACACACCCCTCCTAAAACCTCACCCCTCCCTTCTGCATTGTTCATGCCTCACTTTAAAATCCAGCTCATGAAGAAGTTACACATGAAGTATTTCCTAGTGACACAGTTTCATCCCAACTGAGGGGCAGCTGTCAATCAATCGTTTTCTTTCCTTCCCTCGAGCTTACACAGTTGATTGTTTTCCTGTCAATTAATGTGTTTTCTTTTCTCGTCTTTTTTTACAGCATTGGCTTGATGTTACGAAAAGCATTAAAAAACAAGTAAAAAGTAAGTGTCTGTCGCTAATTTCCCAACTGGAGATCAAGGAGCTTTATCGCTCTACATGCCGGGTTCTGTGCTGATATTAGTGTGGGAGTGGAGAATGGATGAACTGATAACAGCTGATTTAATGAGTTTGTTGATGAATCACACAGAAATGGGTTGATTCGACAGTAGTAGTGACACTATCGTTTCACATTATTTATTCCACTGTTTTTCTTCTTTAAAACCATTACTTCTCTGCAGTCGGACCACCCTACTGCCTTCACATGAGGGTCAAGTTTTACTCCTCAGAACCCAACAATCTTCATGAAGAGTTGACCAGGTCAGATAGATGTTGTCACAGATTCAGTAAACATACACTGTTTTTATCAAACTTATGACATTTATCTGGAATTTCCATTAATATTATGCTGTTTATTCCTGCAGATATCTATTTGTATTACAGCTAAAGCAAGATATCCTAAGTGGCAAGTAAGTAAGCCGATTCAGGGTGTTTTGGTGTTCTTATATATGGTCAGATGTAAATTAGTTTGCTGTTCTTCAGTATATTTACCAAGTTTGATGTCTAGTTTGAGTCACAGTTTATTAGTTACACCTTTCTAGTAGTAGGTACACCCTTTAGCATGATCATTTCTAATATTCAGTGTGCATGCTTTGCATAGCAAATGACTTTAGCTGAACCTAGCCAATGTGTCAATAACATGTCAGCTACATCTGCTGTGGTGCATAAGCGGCTCTGCTACGTTAGTGGATTACACACCATGTTAGGTATAGTAATGATGACCCAGTAGATTTTAAATATTTGTATCCATGTTCAGTACAAATGGAGTTGAAGTTCATGTTGTTCGTCTTTCTATCTAATAACATACCCGCAGGGTTCGTGTGGTTGCAGGTTTTATCATGGTACTGAAATGCTGGTTCTCAATTTGATAATGAAACCAACATGTCTATGTGCGCTAAAGAGAGGAAAACAGACTTTTCGATTGTGCGTGTGCCCTCTAATGTCCGTTTGGTGTGAGCGATCAGACAGGTCTTTGCCTCTGTTGAGAGCAACAACACGTTGACAGTGGCATTGTATTTATCACTCCCCTCTTCCTAACATAGGTTAGAATGTCCTTTCGACACAGCAGTGGAACTGGCAGCATTCGCATTGCAAGGTAAGAACCATAAAACACCCAGGGCCTAGGCTTGGCTTTCATAACTCCTTTTCAATGAGAAGCACTCAGTTGCTGTTTTAGTCCTGGAGGCCTTGGGTCCTTTCTGAGCCTGTTAGCATGGTGGAGTATTCAAAGGAAATGGAAGGTAGTTTGGGCTTATTGCCTCCCCCTCTGAAGAATGTCTGCTGTAGCCGGAGATTGTAGAGATGCTGAGGCGTCAGTCCTTGTTTGTTTCAATTGGATACAGGCACTCCCAGGGTTGTTGAGTATCTGTTTCTGTCTGGCGGTCTGCCTGTCTATCTGTCTGCCTGTTAGTAAATGACAACTCATTGGAGCCAGTCTCTATGTTAAGGCCTCATAAACAAGCCATCGCTTTGCTAAGGCACCATAAACTAGGCATCTCTATGCTATGGCCCCTTAAACCAGTGGTTCTCAAACCTCTCCTCGGGGACCGAAACCTAAACCATCAGATCAGATTCACCAATAAAGAAAAATTTTGAGCAATAGATAAGTTAAATCAGGTGTGCTAGCTCAGGGGTAGTTCAATTACCTGTACTGCCTGGGGGTCCCCGAGGAGAGGTTTAAGAACCACTGCCTTAAACTACCAATCTTTATGCTATGGCCCCATAAACTACCCGTCTTTATGCTAAGGCTCCGTAAACTACCCGTCTTTATGCTAAGGCTCCGTAAACTACCCGTCTTTATGCTAAGGCTCCGTAAACTACCCGTCTTTATGCTAAGGCTCCGTAAACTACCCGTCTTTATGCTAAGGCTCCGTAAACTACCTGTCTTTATGCTAAGGCTCCGTAAACTACCCGTCTTT
>JACXGM010036644.1:0-11231 GCA_016801145.1 Umbra pygmaea
CAAGGCGGTAGCTTTTCATCCGGAAGTCGAGGCTTGAATGTAGCGATTCAGATGCTACCAGGCTATCAGCTCACGTTAGCATTCCATTCATTCCAATGAGTTTAGGGGTCACTTTGACAGCGAATAAATTGAAATCGGAAGCGTTTAAAGACTCTACTTCTCCATTGTTTATTTCTAAAGAAACAGGACTATGGATAAAAAGCTCCAATACCTTGTACCTCACGTTATGGCCCCGTATCAGCAGTTTTTGTAAACGTATGCTAGTTCTTGTCTCATAACCACGTGACTTCCTGTCGCACAGTAGAGAAATTACCGTATATTCCAGTAGATGCTCGCAGACAATCGGTGGGACATGGAGGCATACAGTCAAGGGAGAAGCCCATCAGAACAAAATATTTCTTTCTCTATTTCTACTATGGTCTCAAGTCTCTACATGAGCAAGATTCGGGAATGCTGTCTTTGCAAATGGGAGCAGATTCTTCAGGCGCGTCTAACATAAAAATTACCGCTTTCAGAGACGTTGCTCACATCACATCTACGTCATCACGCTCAGCTGAGGCTGCGCAGTATGCTCGGATATCATTTTAAAAAGTTGTTCAATTGGGCTTCAAGCTCTCTCCGTTGAAATGAATGAGATCATTCCATCCTGTTATTAATACATCCATGGGTTTAATCAGTAGTATGTTCCTGCACTACCAGAGGCTGCAGTTTTAGGACCCCAGCTCTAGGACCTTGTTTTTTTGTGTTGACGCTTGAAACTTACACGTTAATAACCGTCCCGTCTATAGACTTACTAATTTAGAGGTTTTTGTTAATTTAAAAAACTGTTAGACAGTGAAATGATGCCCACTACGGATTAAAATATTCAGATATTCGGTTGGGCTTCACTCTTCACTGAGTAGCATGTAAGTAAATACTGAAGGTATTGTTAATATATTTTAGATGGGTTTAACAGCAAGGTTTCAGACCTTCTAAACGTTCTTAAAACAATACTCACTCAGGATAGTCAGGTCTTCAGATTCGTTTTCCCTTTTTATCATTACGAATTCTTCGTCCACTTGTGCGTTATCCTCTTCCTCTTTTACTCTAAAATGCGTTCTTTCTTTTTTCACTGTAACATCATCAAACTTATCTTTCTCTTCCTTCACTGAGAAATCCTCAACATTTACTTTAAAGTCCTCGTTTTCTTCTTTAACATTTTCTTCTTTTTTTACTGTGATTAGTTCATAATCCTTCTCCGTTTTTATTCTGACAGCGTGTCTCCTTCGCTTTACTGCCTGGTCCCTCTCGTCTTTCTCATCATGCTGTCCAGAAACGTGTTTCTCAGTCCAGCCGACCTCTTCTTTAACCGGAGCGGAGTTTAGTAAACTCATGTCTGATACTCTGGCTGGTTAGCGACTAGCCTGGTGTTAGTCCAAGTTTCAATCTTCACAAACTGAATAATGAATTTAGATCAGTAAATGGAATCGTGTTTAAAGCACTGAGAATAGTTAACATTGCAAAAGTTGTCCGAATACACGGCAAACTCACGAAATCCCGACCGATAATACACGTTCACAACAGCAAACGACGTACTAGCACTCTGCTAGGAACACTTAATATGACGTCATATGTCCGGTACAACGAGAACACCTTCAAAATAAAAGTCCGAAGATCAATGCATATTAAAGTGCATAATTCCTGAATTAGGATAGTAACATCTAAAAAAATACTGGTTTTATTATGTTTTAAGCATGCACAAAGAGTGAGTTATAGGGGAAAATAAAAATGTTTCGACAAAAGGTTTTAGGACCAATGGCTATACCTACATTTAACACACCCTACCTGCCTTAAGCGAATTGCTCTATAACAAAACAACTATGGCCTGTGAAGTGAGACATTGTTGTGTCGTAATAATAGCCACTTTGTCTTGACTTAGTCACTTTTCTTTATTACAACCAATGTCCACATTTAATGCATGTCTCTCAATTCACCACCACTCTTCTACTTCTTCTTCTCTCCTCATTTCACTTTTACTCCAGACTGGAATAAATGCACACAGCGCCACCTAGCGCTAGGGTCGCAACACCACATATCCCCCTTAATAAGAAAACACATATCACTAAGCAGTGTATTTCTTCTTAAAATGTTACTTCAGTAGAACTTAAAAGTATTCTCTACTGTTATCTTGTAAGACAACATTAAGAGGGCATAGAGAACATGAAATTACCCCTATTTTGTTTTTCTGAAAAGTAAACTTTACACTAACTTATCTGAATGATTAGTAATGCTTAAATCTCAGTGGTGTCGCCACAAACATGAACAGTGGAATATAGCACGTTTAGCCCCTATATTGTGCTTATTATTGAGGTTATCACTTAACAAAGTCCTTAGTGCATTCTGGTGCTCTTCTGAGCCTGACCAGTCATCCTGTGAAATAGCTGGTTTAGTTTCACGGTCCAGGGGCAGCAGTTCACAGCAGCGCCCATCCGATAGCAAGTAGGTATAATAATAATACGTTCAGCTTATATAGCGCTTTTTCAAGAACCCAAAGCGCTTTACACAGTGAGGGGGAAAGCCCACCTCATCCACCACCAATGTGTAGCACCCACCTGGTTGATGCACGGCAGCCATTTTGCCAGGGAAAGCCAGGGTTCTTCACCTGAACATATGACCCACAATGGAAGGACACACCTGTGGTCCCTCGCTTGTGGTCTGTATATGTCTTGGTTTTTTATTGTTTTTCTCTGACTCTGACTGCGAGTTGCCTTGAGGACAGTGGTTTGCTCTGTGGAAGTAGACGTCCTGCCACATGCAGCTTGGTGTGCATAGGTCGGCCATGTAACAGTTCTGCTGGTGCTTTCTCAGTCGTGGAGTGAGGTGTTGCATGATAAACATTCTGCAAACTGTCCTTCAGGCTGCAGTTGAAGCGCTCAATCCCACCATTTGCCCTCAGGTAGTAGACGGATGACTTCCTATAGACAATGCCCCTATGTTGGAGAAATGTGTCAAACTCATGCAACACAAATTGCGAGCCGTTGTCTGAAACAAGCTCCTTGGGGTTACCTTTCCTGCTGAAGACAGTAGAAAGGAACTGTATGACAGGCTGTGTTGTGACGTGCGAAACAATGGCCATCTCAGGCCACATAATGGATGTCATAGTTGAATGCTAGCAATCACGAAGACTACCTGGCTACCCGCATCCCTGCTTTGCCCTGGCCCTTAGAAGCAAGCAGCATGGTCTGTGAGGGCTGTGATCTTTGTGGAGCGTGAAATGTCTCCCCCATAAGCAGGTTCTCTGATGCCCACAGACCCCAAAGCTTCCTTTTCCACAGTAGAATAATTTCTTTCTGCTTGAGTGATGCAAATGCCTAAACCCAGTTGCTCCCGACGAGCTGGCTAGCGCCTTGCATGGCTGACACCGCCGTTGGTGTATAAATGTGTGAATGAATGAGTGATTGTGAGGCAATGTAAAGCGCTTTGGTGGCCATTGTTGGTCAGAAAAATGCGCTATATAAATGCAGTCCATTTACCATTTACCATATGCGTCTGTTGTGACCGCAGCTCTGGGTTAAACAGGGAGAGTGCAGGGCTATTTACTATGAGTTCTTTTACAGTCTCAAAGCTCAGTTGAGTCTCAGGCGTCCATGCGAAGGTCTCAGATCCGTGGAGAAGTGCTCGTAGGGGCTCGACAACAGCTGCATACATTTTGAATACCAAGATGTCAGCCCAAGGAGTCACCTCAGTATGTGCAGGTCTGTAGGTGGAGGTGCTTGAGCGATGGCAGTCACATGTCAGGCGTCGGGTTGTAGTCCCTTTTTTCTGAGACTTTATGTCCCAGGAAAGACAGTTTTGTATGCCGTAAGTTGCATTTTGAGAGATTCAACTTGAGTCCAGCATTTTTAATGCACCGGAGCACAGCCGTCAGACTTTCATCATGTTCCTGGCGTGTTGTGCCAAAGACTATGATGTCATCAGGTTTCCTGCCAAAGACTATGATGTCATCAGGTTTCCTGCCAAAGACTATGATGTCATCAGGTTTCCTGCCAAATACCATGATGTCATCCAGGTAGCACTGGACCCCTGACAGGCCCTTAAGAATAGAACACATCTCTTAAAGCGGAACAGGCCATCATGTGTAATAAATGTAGTTAAACTGCGGCTATCGTGGAGTGGAACCTGGTGATAAGCGCTCTGAAATTCCAATGTAGAAAACAGTGTTGCCCTCTCAGTTCAGAAAACATTTCCTCCATGTGAGGCAAGGGGAACCCATCAATCACGACTGCTTTGTTAGGCTCTCTCAGATCCACACAGAGCCGTAGTTATTTCCCCCCTTTCTTTGTGAGGCCTACCATAGACAAGATCCATTCAGATGACTCTACGGGCTCAATAGCATCCTGCTCTACCAGCTTTTTAAGCTCCACAGACACTGCTGCTCTAACTGAGAGGGGTAACCTCTGGGCGTACTTTAACTCTGTGAGTAAATCCCTTAGCACATCCTAATGTTTTCACTGCCACTTTTGCAACCATAGGGTCAAACTGGACATAGGGAGCTAAAATGACCTGACCCTCTACTATTTGCATTTTCAATGCACAAAATACGTTTTTGCACAGCACTGCAGACCCATGTTTTACAATGTAGAGGTCTGTGTCAGTATTGCAACTCCAAAATGCTACATAGCTTTTAAGCATCCCTGCACAGGAATAGCACCACCCCCCTAGCCCTTCAGCCTGAGTTTTGGTTCCTAAAGGGAGACGCTAGGAAATAACTCAGCTTTGATGCTGGTAGTATAGATACAGGTGAACCTGAACCTACCATTAACTCAATGTCCTGGCTATCTACCTCTGTCACCCTCACTTTAACTGCTGCTAGCGTCACCTGTAATTACATTCAGGATAGTTACTCCTGGGACAGCAACCTCACTCACACGAGTGCTTCCCTTACAGATTTTTGCAAAGTATCCTTTCTTCTTGCAGGCATTGCAACTCGCCTCCTTTGCAGGTCATCCCTCAAAGTTAGTCTTATGCTTAGTAAATCTACACCTACAGCATGCTTTTCCTCTTTTAAACTTGCCATATCACAGAGGTTCCTGTGGTTGGACTGCATGAACAGTGCTGTCTACTGCTTCGTCACACATGACTTTGGCCTCCGCTACTGCAGTTACAATCTGGCGCGCTATCGTCACAGCTTTGAGTAAAGACAGCGGTACCTCCAGCAGTAGGCGCTCCCTGATGCGCGCTGAAGTCGTCTTTCAGCTAGTTGGTCCCGAATCATCTCCTCTTCTTGTCGTAGCCAGGCAACGAACTGGTCCGTAGTCTCTCCTGGGCGCTGACCACGTTGTCTGAAATGGTACCTTTCAGCTACGACGTTCACTTGCGGCGTAAAGAAAGCCTGTACCGTACTTCTCATCAGCCACCGTCAGTGTGTAGAAAAGTCTCTGACCTTCTGCGCCCAAACAATGGATTAACAGCACGCACTTTCTTGCCTCAGGTAATTCCTCGTCAGCCATCGCCTGTAGATAATTCTCAAACCTGCATATCCACAATTTGAATGGAGTCGGCGGCAACCCTACCCTGGAAATCCAGAGTTCTTGCAAGAGCACAATTTGAATTTGCTCATCAAGTTACTCTGGCACTGAGTATTTCTGCTAATTTCCTATGCCCTTGTAGCTGAGCTGCACCAATCCCATCGGTGTATCTGATATAGGCGTGCCAGAGGCGTGTTAAACAGATGACGACAGCGCTGCGATCTCGAAGTCATTAGTAAACATTGTAAGATTGCTATGGATGAACACCAGTTGTTTAAAACAGCTTTGGCCACTACAATGAACGGGTTAGACTTGGCTTTTTGTCTAAAAGAGGAACAGAAGACGGTGCTCGAATCGTTCCTTTTTAAGAAGGACGTTTTTGCTTTTTTGCCGACCTGATACGGCAAGAGTTTAATCTACCAGCTAGCTCCGCCATAGGGGCTTAGCGAAAAACCACTGGTGATAGGTCGTAGTGTTATCCAATTGTATACAGTGAGATTTTTAAATGCATGCTTGGTGCCGCCCCTCGAGCTGAGTCATTTTCATTACTCGATGCGAGACCCTTATAACCTCCGGATTTGGGTCTGGATTTTTCCCTACATTTTGTAGAAAAGGCTTCAGAGTCAACATCCTCGTCGCCAATATGTTGAGTCGTAATAAAAACCACTCTGTCTTGACTTAGTCACTTTTCTTTATTACAACCAACGTCCACAGGTACTCTATCAGCATGCTTCTCATTTCACCACCACTCTTCCTCCTCCTCTTATTCTTCTTCTTCTTCTCTCCTCCATTCACTTCTACTCTAGACTGGATTAAATGCACACAGCACAACCTAGCGCTAGAGTTGCAACACCACAGACATGTTATGTAAAAAACGTTCACTAGGGCAGTGGTCCTCAAACCTCTCCTCGGGGACCCCCAGACAGGCCATGTTTTTATTTTAACCCTTAAATGACACAACTGATTAAATTAGTCAAAGGTGTAATGTGTAGTGACTAATTGAATCAGGTGTGCCATTTCAGGGTTAAAACAAAAACATGGCCTGTCTGGGGGTCCCGGAGGAGAGGTTTGAGAACCACTGCACTAGGGTGTATTCTATTTAGAAATAGTCTCATATCCTCCATGGCTGTAGGTGGTATAGCCAGCAACACAAAACAGGAACCCACACCACTCTCCCATTGAAATCCCTATAGGCCTGAAATTGCATATAAATATTGCTCTATAACAAAAACTCTATGGCCGTGAAGTAAAACATGCATATTAAAAAACATTCACTAGGGTGTGTTTTATCCAGAAATAGTCTCATATCCTCAGTGGCTGAAGGCGTTATAGCAACACAAAAAAGAAGACTCACGCCAATCTCCCATTCAATTGCGTATGTAGAAATGGTATGTAAAAAACACCAGTTCGCAGGGAAACATAAATTAAATCAGATGAAGAAAAATTGGAAGTCAATAAATGGACATAATGGATTTCTAATTTTTTAAATAATTTATTAAATTTTCCACTATTCCCTGCACTATATCAATGGGAATCAGATGAATGTAGGTATCCAACATGGAGTCCACAAAACACGTGACCACCTCGAAACCAATCGCATAACGGGATAGCTCAGAACATTCGATTCCCAAGTTGGGCAAACTATATACGACTCTGGTCATAGCAATTTCTGAGTGCTGATTTCATGACTCATGATAGTGCTTCCACCTGTTGTAGGTGGATTTGAACAGTTATGTTAGTTTAGATGTGACTTCTTCATTTGTCCTGTGTATTCTGCGTTTCAGTGCACCACTAGCATACTTTCCTTAATTGAAATTAATTATTTTTCTTAGTTGCTGAGGTTAGTCGCCTGAGATTGTTTTTTTTTCAGATGCTTGGGTGTTTACTAAAATTGCCAGCAAGTGTTTGTTGCATCTAAATGAACGGTGCCGCCCACAAACCATAGAAACCCTGCAAACAATCAAAATATGACACCTACGTCACTGTGCCCAGACGTGCATTGATTGGGACTATTAGCTAGTCATTGTGTTACAAATTATAAACCCCCCACCCGACCACACTCATTGGTTTAAGCAATTCTAGGCAGCTGAGCTGGCACACACTATTTATAGTGAGTCATTGTATTACAAATGACCGCGGAAAACCATGAAAGACATGAGGTGCATCAATTCTATGATCCTGAAATACTCTGTTGTACACAATGACCAACAAGATGGATGAAACCTTGCCATTCATTTCTATGGAAAGAAGGTGAATTCAATTAGAAGCACTTTTCCGGGGACAGCTGAGCGTACTGGGCAGCCTCAAGCTGAGCGTGATGACGTAGATGTGACGTGAGCAACGTCTCTGAAAGTTGGAATTCTTATCTTAGTCGTGCCAAGAGAAATCTAAATTATGCCGAATCTTGCCTCCAGCAGAGAAAGGAGAGCGTGAGTAGGAGTTGTCCATGAGCGTAGGAGCAACTGCCACTTAACTAATTGTACCACTTAACTAGTCTGACCAAATGTTACTTATTTGACAAATGCCCCTTTATCATAGATTACATATGGATCTGTTCGTCCTAGTAATGGAATATGTACAAAATAAATAGTTTAAGCTTTATGTTAATTGTTATTCTTACAAAGTCATATGATGCTGGATATTTCAATTAATGGGTTTACTACAGATTTATCTGTATTAATGCTTCTGAATTGATTATTTACTATACAGTAGGCTGTTATATTTTGCCTATGCGCACTGCCTCAAATGAACAAGCATTTGAATAATATAATAACCTAGCCTGCGGGATAGAAGTGAACACACACTGACAGCTAAATTTATTTTATTGCCTCAAACGTAGAACATTCTACCAGACATCATAGGAGATTAGTTCATTATCTTAAATGTTTTTGGATTTGCCCAGGTGCATTATTTCTACAATCCAGTATTTGGTTTATTCATTCATTCTTTACAAATATTTTTTGTGAAGGCTTATTATTTCTATAATCCAGTACTTAAAGATACAATACAGGTCCTTCTCAAGAAATTAGCATATTGTGATAAAGTTCATTATTTTCCATAATGTAATGTTAAAAATTAAACTTTCATATATTTTAGATTCATTGCACACCAACTGAAATATTTCAGGTCATTTATTGTTTTAATACTGATGATTTTGGCATACTGTCATGACCAGCCCCGTTGAGGCTGTATTTCCTTCCCCTTTTTTGTTCTGTTGTGTCTCCTGTGGTTCTGTCTTGCGTTCTCTGTGTTTTTCAGTATGAGATACACAGTGGTTTAGTTATGATCCTTTGAGTTGCTCCCTTATGTGTTGTGGTCTGTGGTTCCCCCTGGTGTCCCTTCTGTGTCTCACAGGTTCGGGTGTATGATGTCATCAGTGTGGGACCGTGTACGTGTTGATTCAGCACCGGTGTGACCTATTGTCTCTGATTTGTATGTGTATTTAGCCCTTGTGTTTCCGCCTTGTCCTTGTTCGTCAATGTCTACCGTTACGTGTTCCTGTTATGCTGTATTGTATTCCGTTTTGCCCCTCGTGGCAGTATTTCGTTTCATTTAATAAAGTTCTCGTGGATTATTGCAACCTTCGCGCCTGTCTCTCACTTCACTATACAGTGGAACCGTGACAGATTGAGGAACCATTTTAAGATGAGACAGCGAAGGAGTTCCCGCAAACCCAGTAAGAGCTTTTCTCTTCCTCCTGGAGTAGGACGCATCGGGGGAGATCTCCGCCGGTTAAACTGGCGGATATGCGAGCAGGCATGGGCTATGGCCTACTCCCCGGAGGATGTTGCCTACGACGCAGAGGGAGTAGCCTATTTCGGAAACAGCTGGCTGGAGGAGGGTGGCTGCGGCACTGAGGATAACGTCCCCCTATGGGAGAAGGATGAGGAGTGGTTCATCGGAGAGGAGAAGGACTGGGACTTGCATTGCTTCGAGGTACAGGGTGACAGCCGACATGCTACGGCTCCCCGCCTGAGTGGAGTTGCGTCTAGCCTTCCCATGTCATCTGCCAGCTCACAGTCCACCTCAGGTACCCCACCCACTACTACTCGTAGCTCTTTCTGCCCCGATGCTAGCTGTGTCATTCCCCAGGCTAGCACACTCAGTCCCCAGGTTAGCTCCCATGTTATGCCAGCTAGCTTCACCAGTGCTAGGGCTAGCTCTCAGGTAAAGGGCAGCGGTCCACAGTACAGGGCCCCCCGTCTGAGTGTCACACCCCCTAGCAACATAGTTTCTGCCCATGTCAGGGCACCTGTTACTGCCCCAGGTACTGCCCCAGGTACTGCCCCAGGTACTGTCCCAGTTACTGCCCTAGTTTATGCCCCTAGTGCTCCTGTGGTTGCCCCTGGAGCCCCAGCAGTTGCCCCCAGGGCTTCTTTTAGTGCCCCAAGGGCACCAGTTATTAGCCCCGTTAGCTCCACTAGACCTCCCCTTCTTTCCCATGTTAGGGATCCCATTCCCAGAATAGGGAGGGTTAGGGGTCTACAAAGGAGGCAGGAGGCTAGCCTGCTACCAGAGAGGGACCGGGTGGCCCTCTCGATTTCCCGGTTGGAGGGTGGGGCCCTTTCTTTCGCACTGGCCCTGTGGGAGGCAGATTACCCCCTTTTAGAGGACCACGAAGGGTTCGGCCCCAGTTCCAAGATGGCTGCTCCCAGCCAGAGTTCCAAGATGGCTGCTCCCAGCCAGAGTACCACTATGCACAGACCACCAGAGGTCTCCACTTCGCCCAGACCACCAGAGGTCTCCACCACGCCCAGTCCACCGGAGGTCTCCACCACGCCCAGTCCACCAGAGGTCTCCACCACGCCCAGGCCACCAGAGGCCGCTGTTTCCGCTCAAGGCTCCCTGCACCCAGAGGTTGCTACACCACCATCGGCGGAGCCTGAGCCCTGTCTTGTCCCCGAGCCTGAGCCTTGCCTTGAGCCAGATCCTCCTGCTGTAGTGTGCCCACTGACAGAGCCTCCGGCTGCAGTCAGCCCTTCGCCAGAACCTCCGACAGCAGTCTGCCCGCGCTGGAGCCTCCGGCAGCAGTCTGCCCGCCGCCGGAGCCTCCGGCAGCATTCTGCTCGCCGCCGGAGCCTCCGGCAGCAGTCTGTTCTCGGCAGCCGCTGACGTCCGGACCCCCTGCTCGGCCGCCGCTGACGTCCGGAACCCTGTCCGGTCCCCCGTCTCAGCCGTCGCTGACGCCCGGACCCCCGTCCGGAACCCCGTCGCTGACGCCCGGACCCCCGTCACTGACGCCCGGACCCCCGTCCGGACCCCTGTCGCTGACGTCCGGCCCACCGCCAGGGCTCCCAGACACCCTGCCGCCAGGGCTCCCAGACACCCTGCCGCCAGGGCTCCCAGACACCCTGCCCCCCTGGCCGCCTGAATTGCTTTTCCCCGGGCCGCCTGAACTGCCTTTCCCCGAGCCCCCTGAACTGCTTTTCCCCGGGCCGGCTGAACAGCCTTTCCCCGGGCCGCCTGAACTGCCTTTCCCCGGGCCCCCTGAACTGCTTTTCCCCGGGCCACCTGAACTGCCTCTGCCTTCTCCACAATCTTCCTCAGGGTCCGGTCACCTCTTGTCATTGTGCAGCGTTTTTTGCCACACTTTTTCCTTCCCACAGACTTCCCACTGAGGTGCCTTGATACAGCACTCTGGGAACAGCCTATTTGTTCAGAAATTTCTTTCTGTGTCTTACCCTCTTGCTTGAGGGTGTCAATGATGGCCTTCTGGACAGCAGT